>JANQDE010000050.1:248509-325571 GCA_037157785.1 Cephalotes varians | reverse complement strand
GACACGTTAGAAGAAAAATAAACGATTTCAAGTGTAGAGTGGCACGATCTAAATATATAGAGATAGACACGCGGTCGTGCTTTTAAGCGAATCAATAAATATCGTCCGCGAGATAGAATCTCTGCCTGTTACGTTCCTGTATTCTGCTGCATTCTTCTCTTCCTACAAGGGTGTCTCGTCTTGTGCGTGACTCACGGCAACGCGCCCACGTTGTTCTCGCTTGAGCAATCTCTTTTTTTTTTCACAGATAAATCTTCGCACGAGAAAGGGGCGCGGAGAAAATCCGTGGCCCCGAAATCATGCATCACGTTTTAAACACATATGTGGGGCAGGTGTGGTTACATTACCGTTATTAAACCGGTGTTAATTAATGGTGTGAGGAAAGAGGAGAAGGGTGCTGGCAAAAGCGGACAAAGAACGATCGTGGCCACTCCTCGACGTGAATTTAAGGAGTAATTCTTCTCCGCCTCGCGGTTACCCCGTGAAATCCAACGTGTATAATAAATCCAGATTCAGGATTACAAATTTCGCTCTGCGTCACGTACACAATCGTCCGTCGAACGTAGCGAGTGAAAATTGTGATGCTGAATCCGGATTTACATGCAGGATTTCGCGGGCATCAATTGTGACTTTTAGATCTTTATTGCATACGATATGAATACCATTCGCATTTGACGTATTAGATCTAACAAAAGTCCGATGACAAATTACGTCGCTCGATAAGTTCGCAAATGCATCTTCTACCGTGACATTTGCGCATTTTTGCAAATGAGATTTGAGTAGCAAATTCTGCGGTGTCGCATTGAAACGGACGGGATTGCGGTACCGAAATGATGCAACGAGATTTCCCCCAGACATTCGGACTTGCACGGAAAGGAACGAAGTGTATTGCGAAGTGAATCTTTACGGCAGCGAATCTTACGCCACAACGAAATCAAAATTTCTCTTCGTTTTCCAAACGCTCACGGAGAACATCCAATTAAAACTGGTTTTACAAATTTTACGTATCTTTCTTTCGTTCCCATTACAAATACGAGGGCGAACTTTGAAATTTTTGATTCGATAACCGTTACCATTTACGTTACGCACGTGAAAATAGATCCCGTGCTCTCCCTTTGATGCGACTCTAAACAAAACTCAATTTCCCGGGCAGCTTAACCAACGATGATGCATATTTCCAAAATGGATACCTGCAGGCGAATCTATTCGTTATCAAATCAATTCGTAATTCCAAATCTACGCGACACGGTAATCCGATCGGAAGGTATAATGTTTCGAATATTGGAAATTTGATCAACGTGGGTCTGCCTGGCTTTACGATGGAGGCCCGTAATTACATTAATGGCGAATCGTGGTAGATGGTAATATCGATTACGCTAACGTACCGCGTGGCTCTTTTAGAACGCACGGCAAAAGGCGCATTTGTGAGAACCTTATCGGGCTTGTGTATCGGGACACCTCGCTATTTCCACGCGAACGCTCCTCCGAATAATTTAACCTAATAGTTATATATATATATATATATATATATATATATATATATATATATATATGTGTGTGTGTACAGGGTGTAACTGAAATAAGGGAACAAAACTTCGAAGGCGAGTTCCCCATACCAAACATGAAAAAAAGTTCATATCAACATGTATCCGTAAACCCATTGTTTCTGAGATACAGCTTAAACAAATGTTTATTAATGAAAAATGAAGAAGTAATATTTATTATTATTTAATATTATTTATTTTCAACTTTTAATTACAACAAATGTTTAAAGTGATAATTGAAAAAATGAATGTTTTTCGATTCGCAACGTGAAGTACAGAATGAGAACAAGCGTGTACGAAAAATGACAGTTATTGTCAAATTCAAATGGTTACTTATTTGGTTTAGTTAACAACAAACATTTACTATTTGGCTTTAAGCCTTAAGCTAAACCAAGGAAGTGAACCAAGTAAGAAATTGATCAATCACAGACGAATATGAGAAGATTAATCGATTATGATTGGTCAATTTCTTACAGCTTAAGCATTACGCTTTAAAATCTCATTGTAGACGCCGTTTAAGGCACTAGACATAAAATTTTTAGCCTTGTTGAATACTATTTGATTTCTGTAAGGTTAGACTATATTTAAAAAATTGTATACGAGGATCGTTTGATAAGTTTTTAGAAAATATACGAGATGACGCTACTAATATCAAATTGATATGATAACTAACGTTTATTTTCCTTCAAATTTTTACGAATATAAAATTTCAAACAGATTCGTCAATCTTGTTACAGCTATCTAAAGTGAACTACTCAAGATGTGCCGTGTTTGATCAAAAACAAAATCGAGTGATCATTTCAAAGCGTTGTTTAGAAAGATTCGAAGAATGGGAAGAGATTTGACTCGATATTGAAATAATTGATGTTATAATGGCTATTTTGAAAAAAAAAAACAAATCGTATTATACAGAAGGTATGAAAAGCATCGTTAGATCAAGTGCATTGAGCTTAAGAGAGATTATATTAAAAAATAAAATGCTTTTGCTTCATAAAACTTGTATTTTTATATTATATATTTTCATACTTATATTTTCTAAGGACTTATCAAACGATCTTTCATATGTTTTAATTTTATTCCGTTTATTTTATTATAACAGATATTCGAAATGGCGACCTGCAACCTCATTGCAAGCATTGCATCTACGGTGACTGACGCATCCTTTGAAAAATTCAAGGAGTATTGCGAATCACATTACATACATGCGTTCATTATCCTGTTGTTGAGCTCATTTTGAATGTCGACAGTGATCGTATACATTAAATTTTTGACATGTTCCCATAAAAAAATAATCAAGGCACATCAAGTTTGACAATGTTCGACGAAGTCTAGCGGCTCAAGGAGACACTGCCGGACGCGGGTTACTTAAATTGTTCAATTTGACGAGATTTAACACGCCTTTAAGTTCGTAAAGGTCCGAAATCACTCCGCATATTCGCGGTGGACCGTGAAAAATACCCAGAAATCCACGATGATTTCAACTGCGAAGAGTGACTTCCTAAGAACTCGTTCTCGTGTATCGCAGAAATTACGCCACTCGAACGTGGCGCGCGCGGTGCACCACAAACTGTTTTTCTTTTCTTCCACGCCGACATCGCCGACCGCAAAGGCAAATTAAATTCTCTCGCCGCAAGTGCGGAAATTTTATATCTCCCCCTCTCTCCTTCGCGTCCGAGTATTTTACAAAGCGGCGAGGGAAACAAAAAGCGACGAGGAACGCGGTCGCGAAAAGCGCGGACGATTCGGGAGAAAGAGAAGAGTGGCACGAGAGAAGGGAGGAAAGAAAAAGAAAAACAAGATACAAACGTAATTTCCAAAGCGTTTGAATACTAACGGGCGGGACGAGTGCCTCGTCCCGGCGAGCAAAAAGCTTACACGCCGACAACATTCGAAAACATTTGCTGAATTTCGCGGCGAGCGCGAGTAACGTCGATATTGTGCGCAGTTCAGACTCGGAATACCCATTGTTCGGCATTGTTGGCACGTATTCCCTCCTTCAACGATGATTGATAACCGACTTCGCTGGTGTAAGTTCGCGTGCACGCGAGCCGCATACATTAACGATAATAGTGCGTATCGCGGGCGAATCGGGCGGGCACGCACTTCCACAGCCGCGCAACTCTCGGAAGCGGCGCACACGGACGCGCTCGCAGAGATGGCCATTTCGCACGGTGTTCGCATGCCATGATCCGACTGCAGTTAATGACATCGTCACTTTACTCCCAGGGAGATGACAAGCGAATCAGAGTTTGATGTTCGAGTTATTAAACCTAATTATAACATTAAGCCTAATTAACTCACAACAAGACTGTGTTAATCTTTTCGATCCTAAGGGACCGATTCTGTAACTCTTGACGACAGTCATTGATGTCATTGTGCAGATATTATGTAGGATAAAAAAGCTGCGCAATGAACGACTGTCGTTAAGAGTTATAGAATCGGCCCCTAAATCTCGAATATGTTATGGCGAAGTGAACGAATCGAATAGCGGAGCCGACTTAAAACTCGAGATTCTCGAGCCTTAAGCCTCGTATTAGACTACGCATTGGAGATTGAGGATTGTGAATTGAAGATTAGAATTTGACCAATAATCTGATCGCACGGATAATTTTAATTATAATCCTTCGTTCGAATTGATTGAATTCTAATCTCCAGTTCGCAATCCCCAATGGCTGCGTTCCACTTGACGCTCGCAACGATCATGAAATCATTTCATCTTTGCTATTTATCAAATATTATTTATCAAATGTTAAACGAGAACAAATTGATGTCCGCAAGTGTTGCCAAGTGGAACGCATCTAATGTACAGTCTGATACGAGCATTACGTTTATCCGCCATTCAAATTCAAAATGTTTACTCGGTCTCCCTGCGAGTTGAGAACCTTGACTTCGGTTATATCGCGGAACGAGCATTCTGCCGGTTCTACGAACGAATAGAGGAGGCAGCTTCGCACATATGTGTACTCATTGGGACTGCTGCACCCGCGAGACCGACACCTATGTGCCCCCGTAGAAACAGCGGACCATATTGTGCGGCTCGATGTGTCTACAAGTTGTGCGAGATAAGCGCTGAATAGGTTCGTTTATTGAACTTCACATTCTTCGAACCTTCGCCGATTTTTCGAATTTCCTCCTCCTCCTCTTCTCGTTTGCAAATGGTACCGCGACAGCTTCGCATAATTTTTCATTCGATCGAATAAAGTAATATATGTATTTCGTAATTTCCAATATTCCTCGCAATATCCCTCTCTGAAGCAGATGTAATTAATAAACACGGCTACCAAAATAATCTCGATGTTCTGCACAATTATCGCGGTGATAAACAAGTTTAAAGCTGTCACCGAAATACCTGTGTCACACGACAATTACATTCGCGTTATTATTCACCTAATATTACAACGCGACGACGCGAACGCATGTTTTTACGACACGTCGCATTTATTTGCTGCATATTACGGGGAATATTCAATGCTATCGTAATCCGGCAAACCCATCTGGTATCCGTTAGTCCGTCTCTGTTAAAATAATCGACATATGAAACAGTCGCGTTCTCGGAAACGCGACGACGCAGTTTAGTGAAACGTCTAATCTTCGTGTGTCGGGACAGACGCAGCCATAACGCAGCGTATATGGCATCATAAATGTCGCATCGGCTATTACGAGCCGATGCTTACGGAATACCTTGGCGAAACTTCGTTTGGCGAAGCCCGCGAAGCTCCGTTTGGCTCTCCATCAATATGTTCCGTCTAAGCTTCCCTCAAATTGGACGCTCCTCCAAAAAAACTTTCTTCGTCTTTACATGCTAAACATCAATTCTAAGAATATACATTACATAAGAATATACGTCAACGCTCATATTGAATTAACAAATTATAGGAAACAGAAAATTTATGACATTAACTTTTTTACGAAAGGAAAAAAACAAAATATCTGTAGATGTATTACATCTGTAGATGCAATAAAAATTAAAGTCGATGGAAAATATAATACTTAGAAAATACAATGAATAATTACAATCAAAGTTTCATTAATTTCATTTTAGGATTAATTAATTAATATATAGAAGAGAAGGTTCCTATATAGATATTATGGATCCTCCATTCAGATGTTGAATCCTAGTGATTATTTATGGAATCGCTTTAATAACTCGCTTATAATGGGGCTAATATACCAATATATAATATACAATAGCCGACATTTATTATTATAACACATTTTCGAGAATTTCGAAACGTTTTCAAGGTACATTTTAGTATTTAATTATACAAACTTCTTTATTCTTCTTAAACTTGTGCGTATTATCACACGAATATATGTATACTTGAGTGTTTTGTTCGTTAGTTAACATTTTATTTGACTGTGCACATTTCAAGTTATGCAAAGTTAAATAATAATATAGCATTTTGATGATATAGTTCCTAAATGTTGATGATGTAGTCTTTTTCGAAATTTTCGAAGTAGTTATTTGATAAATCGATTGTAATTCTACTGCTAATCCAATTTACGTTACATGTACTATAGATTTTTAGTGTTGATAGCAGCTTATATGTGGAAAAATTATATGTGCGTATATATATATATATATATATATATATATATATATATATATATATATATATATATATATATATTGCAATATTTTTTGTAAATATATACTTTTGTAAAATACCGTTTTTTAAACAAAACCAAATTTTTTAAATCTACTTTTATATGGGAATCACATTGCCATCCTTGTTCCTCTCGACCCGTTAAGTAGTGTCGCCACACTTTTATAAATAACGTCCTAAATAATTAATATTTCACTTTGAATCTAGAGTCGATTGAACAACACTTTGACAAAAGTAATTGTTAAGTTTTAAGAATTTAAATATTGATTATTAAAGTTATTGTACAAAATATAAATGAAGATAATATCACTTTTTCCTCTATTACTTTTCTTTTGAAACGCAAGAATTCAATATAGAGAGAGAGAGAGAGAGAGAGAGAGAGAGAGAGAGAGAAAGAAATTAAATCAATCTTTCTAAATAAATAACTTTTCGATGAAATACATGTATTTCAATCTCCAGGCAAATGTTAGATTTAATATGCGATCTGCTTTGATGACCCGTTCATCAAAACTGACGTGAGCAACCAAATGTTCACGGCGTGAATTTACTTTACAGAATATTAAATATTTCAGAACGTCATAACAAGTCGGTTGGCTCGTGGCCTTAATGTTTGTTTTTGTAGCGCAACGTTGTGTACAACCGTCGTACACAAGGCCGTGCTACTATTCGAGTACCGAAAAGCGAACTGGATGGACTCGGCGCGTGCCATTCCATGTATCGTCGTATTATTCCTCAAATATCAGAGAATGCCGAGAGTGCTAAATGCTATATTCTCTTTTTTATAATACCAATAATCATTATTAGTCCGCGTAATCAGTAATTCGTAAGCGACGACTCTTTATTTGAACTCACATCTGATTTATTCGGAGCAGAAATCAAGGTGATACAGAAACCAATTTCGTGATACTTAAACGTGATAATTATTCACTTAGCAGCGCTTGGACTCAAAGATCTCTTTGGCATTTTAAATAATTTTTATCGAGATTTATATTTAATTTTGTTGCCATTTTCGAATTAAGAGTTTGATAGATTGTGGAATAAATGTATATCATCAAATAATGTCGAGAATCGAAGATTATGATGATATCGATTCATTATATTGATCATTTATTAGTTTATAATTAATTTTTTAACAAATTAAACATTGAACAAGTATTCGGCATTCATTTTATCTGTAATGCTTTATAAATATGATAATTATTAAGAAAGATTACACCTTATTACACCAATCATTTCGATTTTTATATAAGGATTACATATAAGGATTACATATAAGGTAAAAGTTGGTGAAATCGCACCGGTTCTTAAATCATCTCACTTAAAAATTCGATCACTGTACTTGTACATCTTAAATGTAATAAAGTATATAATCTCAGATTAAAATAATAATAATAAATAATTCCACAGAGAGTGTACAAATACAGTAAATTTTTAGATAAGGTGATACGATTTGAGAGTCGATACAATTTCGACAATTTTCTCATATTATAATCCATAGAGTCCTGAATTATTTAGAATCTGCGGAATTTCTAAGATATATCTTCAAAAATTTTTTTTTTTTTTAACTTTAAATAATATATCTTAAATGTAATCTAAGTTAGATCGATTATAAATAATTCGATTATCAGATTTAATAACTTTAATTTAACTTAAAAAGTATTTTAAACAATTTAAAATGTATTTTAAACTACATCATGTTTAAAATGTATTTTCAGTGTTATATAATTATATAATTTTACATGAGTTTGCAACACTTCAATCGATACGGATTACACGTAAGTAAGTAAACTAACTTACGCGGAAAATGAGACTTTTATTATTTCACTTTACTGCAAAGTACGTGCGTGGGCGGAAGGGGAAGACTCCTGCACTTCCATCTTACAAAAATTTTAATTGGTCACTGAAAATACATTTTAACTTAATCCAAACTAATTTCTGTCCCTTAAAAATTATTAAATTATTAAATTAGAATTTTTTCAAGATGACGAAGTAACGGAGTTCGTGATTCAAAGTAAAATGATTCACTCTATCGACTATAATATACGTGAAATTCAAGTAACCAGTGAAGAGTAACCTTTTGATAATAATTATTTCTAAAGAGCGATGAATTAAGCTTATTTCTTGGAGCTTATTTCTTTTCGTTAACCATATTCATAGGTAAAACTCTTGACGTGGATGTATTTTGAGCGGATGTGACAGCCTAACGATGGGGAAGGTACGAACGCTTATTATAATGATCATAAGATATTCAAAACTCTCTGCCACGAGTCGAGATGACTCATGTATGACAAACACATTCCATGCGTAAACACTGCGGTCGTTTTCACTGACAAAGCGTACCGCGGATGGTTAATCTTTGCATCTTAATTAATCTTAATTTCGGAATACCGTATGAAATGTCGCGCGATCGTCGTATCTTGTCTAATTAGTTCATGTATGGTCGTAATTAACTGCGTTTTCGCGAGTGTCGTGTTGCGCTAAAGTCAGTGAGTGTGTGAATTTTGAAAGGAAAAGGAGGAGGTCTACGAGACATCGAGCAACGTCGAACCTTGAGGGATGAGTAATTTATTATTTACATATCATTTCTTACTCACGAAATCGATCCTTCTTTCCCGTTCGTTCTAATCATTTATTTAAACGATTTAAAAATAGGAATTGGAGGAGAGGGTTTCTATCCGTATAACTTTATAAAAATTACACTCGAAAAGAGCGTATTTCCTTGATAAACCGATTGTCAAGAATCTCGCGAGAAATCTGAAATTCGACAGAGAAACCACGGTGGACGATTTTCGCGATCGCGAACACGCGGGCGAGCGTTGTCATTTGCATATGCGTGCTCGCGAACAGCTTCAAGTACGGTCTGTGGCGGTGACGAGACCGCATGTTTATTCAACGCACGGCCGTTCATTTCCTATATGACAATATTAGTCGATGGGCGAATCGCTCGTATCGCTCGTTTGAAATACGCGTGACTTGATATGCGGGCTTTCGCGCCAGGACGGCGCAGCGGATAGAGAAACGGAAAAAGACATGTGGCAATGACGTCTTCAAGGAATAAAATGAAGCAAATCGGATTATTATAAGGCTTTTGCGTGAAAGAGAGATACAGAGGAAAATGAAGAGAGTTTTCCCTGAAATTGAAGCATTTTTTTGTGTACAGAAAGAACGGTTTTGCTGAATTATCTAAAAATTTAGCTAGATACAAATCTGAAAATAATTTTGTTGAATCAACAGAATAATTATATAGGACGCTCAAACATGATGAGCAATGCTGCAAAAAGTTTGGCAACTAGCTTGAGCGTCCCACATAATTATTTTGATGATCCAACAAAATTATTTTTAGATCCAGCTAAATTTTTAGATACTTAAAATCATTCTTTCCGCATATCACTACAAGAAATAAGTTTTGCCAGAAATACAGATTTGAAAATAATTTTGTTTAGACTATTAAAATAAGGATACTCAAACTGCTAAAATGTTAAAACTTTTTGTAGCATTAACGCTTTCTACATAATTATTTAGACGATCCATAACAAAAATATTTTCTAAATTTTTAGATTCAACAAAATCGTTCTTTCCATGTAAGTAGTTTATGTTTAAATTAATTATATACTGATTGATGAATAATTTATTTACATATTTAATCACTGTGAAATTATTTTGCAACATATTTCAGAGACGAAATTTTGAGAAAATGTCTGGATGTAAACAGTCGTTCGCGATTGTCTTTGCTGTTTATTTATTATTAAAGTTCGATGATTGCAGAGTTAATAGAAATAACTACTTCAATTTACCTCAGTCTCACTTTTTGGTGTAACAAGATTTGTCCAAACATACGATTGTTGGTTTGCTAGACCAAAATCTCCACTAATCGGTATCGAGCTTCGATTCACAAGAACACCACGAGCACAGGCTTTCAAGTTCGAAATAATGTCGAATTGTCGATTACCACTATCGTGGTTGTACACCCAATTCCGTTTCGGAATACGATGCATTTTAGAACGCATTATTGCAAAGCGAGGCCGATGCGATCAATGGCCGGCTCATATTAGAATCTGTAAATATAGATTATTATGTATACATTGCCCTCATCATATTAACACAAAAATCACTGAAATTTAATGTAATAAAGAACATGAAAATATAATTCATTTTTAATTGTTTTTTTTCCGTACTTCATTATATTCAAAATATCTTTTCATTGTTTTATATTTACATATGTCAAAAAATGACTGTCTAATTTTTTTACATGTGAAAACAATAATGGAAAGATATTTTGAATATAATAAAATACGTAAAAAAAGCAAAACAAACGAAAAAGAATTGTATTTTCATATTCTTTACATTTAAATTCCAGAATTTGCGAGTCATGAGCGTTTGCATTGTCAATTTAAGGTTTAATCTAAATATAAATTATTTAATAGTACGCCCGAAAAAAACGTTTCGTTAAAAATAAAATTCTCCTGACAATTTATTGAAGCACAAAGCGCTTTTCGTTTTCTTTTCGATCTGATAATCGCCTATCGTTATCGGCGATACGAAAGAATCACACAATGCAATTAATGATATTTTCTAATATTGACTGTTCGCAATTAATTTAACGAATATTTCTGATAACGTTAATTAATTATCCGTGCATCGCGATAATGTACGAAAGCCCATCAACAAAATCGGCACGAATATGTCATTCCGCCGGAAGGACAACCGTGATCGCGAATAATCACACGCACTCGGCATGATCAAGATTTTATT
Organism: Cephalotes varians; assembly: GCA_037157785.1. Taxonomy (NCBI): domain Eukaryota; kingdom Metazoa; phylum Arthropoda; class Insecta; order Hymenoptera; family Formicidae; genus Cephalotes; species Cephalotes varians. The sequence goes on along the minus strand of JANQDE010000050.1, from coordinate 314,668 downwards.
AATGGCCTCCAATAATCCACGATACTCGAAATCAGACGTTACCATGACAACCCGAATTAACTTTGATCTCAGGTGGGACGTCCATCGGAAATGTGTCCGCTATTCGTCAATGCTCCGCATAATCAAGATGGAGAACACTTCAATGATATCCGATCGGTTAATCAGTTTCCAATATGGCATCGCCGTATACACACGGGAATGCACAAAACCAGGGATCATGTCGCTACTTCCGACAGGATTCCGATTTCGCGGTTCTATTTTCGAATATTCAAATGTAAATTTTTTAAACGACAAATACAACGGAAAGATTCCGAACATTAGCTTTAATGCAATATAAATAACAAGATTCAGTTGTCTCATTATTTATTATCGGATAATATCGAGTCTTCCAGAGAACAAATTAATATTCGATGTTTTGTGTAACCAGATGTTCGAGATAAAATTTCTTGGATCCGAATGATAAAGTGCTGACGTAATGAAGGATTAAATCTCTTTAAAAGCATTCGAGCCTCGAAAGCGAGGCGGATTATATCGAAACGAAATTCTGTCTCTCCCTTTCCCCTCTTCCCCCTTCCCACCTTTCTCGATAATGCCTAGAAACTTTCCGATTTCGGTATTCGGAACTTCAACATCCGGTAGATCGTGCTTTTGTCTCTGTGCAAACACGCTTCTCGACAGTAGTACAATCACACGGAAGAATCGATCGTATCTGCGGCGACAGTAGTAGCAGCAGCAGCGGCAACAGTAGCAGAGTAGCAGTAGCATCAGCAATAGCAGCATCCACAGACTATACGTGGCAGCTAACTCTCGTCGGTACGACGGCGACCAGGTTTGCATACAGCGTGGCCGCGGTTGACCGGGTTTTGCGCCGGGAAATTTGCATTGAACGACGCACGCGAGAGCGTGCACGCGGATGCACGCGCGGGTCAACGCGCGTTTTCAGCCCACGCAGATGGGTGTATTGTACATACGCCCGCGAATGCGAACGCGCAACCTCTTCCTCTCCCGAGTGCACGTCCGCGCGTTCGAATAGAATGGCGGAAAATTATGCATGAGGATTTCGCACGACTCAACCGGCGGTCCCTACGTCGCCGAGTATTCACGTGTTGCCGGTAATTTATTCGTCCCCCGCGAGCGCGTGTCCCCTCGATCCGCAGGACCAACCGGCTGGGATAACGTCGGCAAGAAAAGGGATCGACTGGGAATCGCCGAGCATAAATTTTCAGATCCGATCAAAACTAGGAGAACGGGAAGGTAGACATCATTAAATATTATTAGACGGAAATTACTACACGAAATTACACACGACCTCTGTCTCAGCAAGTCTCTATCCTACTCTGTCTCAAAATTCATGTTTTCATTTATAAAGATTAATTGATACAAAATTAATAATTTTATTGATATAAAATTAACAACTTTTATTCCTGAGGTTTACGAGCTGTCTCCGTGTCTATGCCATTAACGATCTAGACATGGAGACAATCCGTAAACCTCTTAGCACTTTACTCGTGAAAGCCTTAAAAGCATAACTTTTATTCCTTTTTTAATAAAGATACGATTTTGTTGCAATATTGTAATATGCTATGGCGCGATCTTAACTCGCTTTTGTGTTGCTTTTTATCTTCGCAAGAACTATCTTCGGGCGTAGAGGATAGAGTTAAAAGTAACACGGGCAAGTTGTGACACCTGTATAAAAAAATGTTAAGAAGATATAAAAGCGCAAGAAAAAGATAGAAGTTTGCAGAGAGCACTATTACAAACTTCTATCTCTTTCTTACACTTTTATGTCTTATTCGTAACATTTTTTTATATAGGTGTTACAACTTGCCCCTGTTACTTTTAACCACAATCTCCGCAATCATTTTGCTGATGGAATATCTCGGACCGCGCGGCAACGGAAGTAGCGTTTTTTTCCATAATGGCTGTAGATTCTTTCGTGAAAGGTGCATACAGAAATGCTGACGAGTTCCATTTTCGAAAACACGAAAAAGTGAGAGACTAGCAATCGGAGTTATTCGCGCGCGGCGCGAATCGGCCTGGGCTTGCGAGAGGAAGAGGTGACCCTCGCGAAAGATAACGTGGTAAGCGCTTGTATGTATCCGATTGCATGCATGCAGGCGTGCATATTTGATCGTGCCGCCGTGCAACGGTGGCGTACAAAGGCGACGCGTGACTCACATCGCCATTTACGCGAGTGCGGAATGTAAAATTCAGCGAGCGATTTTACGGATTGTTGTAACTTTATTAAATACTCACCTGTGACTCCACGAAAGTGTAGTGTATCCGCGCCATTTGCACAGAATTGAAGATCAACTCTTGGCAGTCCAGATTCTAACGTGCTGATCGACAGTGAGACACGAAGGATGATTACGATAACCGGGGCCCCTCAAAATGAAAATGATTTTGAGAAGCATTTGTAGGCAGGAAAACGAGAAAAATAGTAAAAAAATTCTTCAATCAAAAGATACAAAAATAACTGTATTTGAATTCTACAATTTTTATCTACGCTCACCATTACGTGAGCTTGCAACTTTCCACGCGTCTTAGGAAAAAGAAAAGGATTTCAATGTATAAACAAAAAAATGAGTGCACGAAAATACATATTCAATAACATATATTTTAGATAATATACCGTATAATGTATATTATGAATCGGAGCTTAACTCATCAGCAATGAAATGTGTGCTATATTTTTCGAAGACGCTTTAATCAATACACAAGCTTGTGTGCGTCGAATTACAACAAAAGTTCCGCTCAGAAAAATATAAACAATATATTAGCATGCCTTTCAGTTATATACATTACAGAGAAATAAACTTAGAATATTTATTGAGTTTAGCTACATCACCTCAAATATCGATAAAATTATGCTTATTCGACGCGTTTTTGCACGAAATGAAAGAATCTGGCAGAAAAAAGACTTATCAATTTAGGAAAGCGAAGATTTAATAGATATCAATTTTCTATCCGCACACACCTTGCGTACAGGGCCTCGCTAATCTTTTCAGCATTTGTTTCTTTTTAATATAATTAGACTCGTCAATTTAGTAAGGCGAAGATTTAATAGATATCAATTTTCTACACACACACACACACACACACACACACACACACACACACACATACCTATTATTTTGGAATCTAATGGTTGGTGAATTTTTTAATTATTTTTTTCGTGTTCCTTGCTAAGATTGCTTTCGAAAATCACTTTTATTTTAGGGGTCCTGGTTATCATAATCGAGCCAGACACGAACGTCGCGAACATCGATGTCTGTGATTTTATATGATTTTATATGAAGGAGGACAAAAGTTGGAGAAATATTTAGTATTTCTATAAAGATATATGGAATAATCGGAACGATAAATTTTATACGTTTTCCCTAGCATTTAACTATGCGTGAAGAGTCCATTTATTTCCCTTACGGACTTATCGAGCGCGTCGATTGCGCTGTTCAAACGATGTATGCGGTAGAAAACGCTATCGATGACCTCACGATTTTTTTATCTCGCACTGCGTTATCGATATTTCGGGAGTTTCGGACATTAACGATAGCTTTTGCTCGTGGCACGATTGCACGCGTAGCTCGTTACGTCTAAACGATCGTTATTTTTCTGGCCCCGATATAGCTATCGTACTGCCATGTCCAACGGATTCGATTTATAACAGTTTTTTGGGATCGGGATAATAATGGCACATGACATGCACAACATGTAAACGGGAAATAACTCCATCTGAGACTTGGTCTCGAAACCGTATCATTAATCGTGGAGCAAGACTCGAACGCATTTGTATTCCCTCGAGAAGTTTTCTGCGAAATCGACTATAATACATATAATTTGCCAATATAATATATCAAAAAGTAGAAAGAGAGAGAGAGAGAGAGAGAGAGAGAGAGAGAGAGAGAGAGAAAGAGAAAGAGTAAGACGTAACTTTTATTATTATCCAATAACTTATTTTCTCATCGCATTCTAGGATCACTTGGAGTGATTTTTATACCTTAGCAAAAAGTAAAGTTTACACAGTAGTCACAGTAGTTTTTCTTTACTGATCAAGAATCTGTTTTTTTTTAATTTCATCTTACGTTTTTCTATTGAGTAAATCTATACATATACATAATGCGCAGTTGAAAAATTTGTATCATTCTGCAATACTTTTTGAAATATTTTTTGCAAATATATAATTCTGTAACTGTATTTTTTGAAACAAAACTAATTTTTTAAATCTATTTCTGGGGAAGTTACCATTCTTATTCCTATTCGACTCATTATGTAGTATCGTCATATTTTTATAAGTAACGTTTTAAATAATAAATATTTTTCATAACTGTAAGTCTAGAAGTGATTAAACAACACTTTTACGAAATCGTTAAGTTTTAAATTTAAATATTTTAAATTTAAATATTGATTATTAACAAAATTATATTGCATAAATATAAATGAGAAAATACCTTTTTCTCTGAAATTAACATTTATGATATGTTAAATTAATACGTACAATCATTTTTCATTTATTTATCTTAGAATTTATGTTTTAAAACTACATTATTTTTATGTTATTTGTTCATTTACTTATAAATTGTGTTATTTTAACATTAAAAATATTAAATATCAATTTAACACAAAATACTCAAATAATCATAAATAAGGGAAGGGAGTGCCCTCACTCAGTCGAAGCGGATTCCGGCGCCCAACAATATTCTTCATATAAATTCCAGATACACTCCTCAGTTCTATAAATTGCACATCTTTCAAATCCTAAAGTGACATATTTTGCAATAAGTTTTTTGCAGGTTTTCAATATGTTTATTAAGTATCATTATTAAAATTGACGATCAATTTAATGAATTTGTGATATGTAGCTTCAGTTTAGGATTACGTTTTAAATTAGACAATTACATACGCAGTTTATAGAACTGAAAAATGTATCTAAAATTTATATGAAAAAAAAATATATATGTATATAACATATAATTATATTATATTAAGCACCAAGATCCGCTTTGACTGAATAAAAGTACTTTTCCCTTATTGTGTTATTCATTTATTTCTCAACTTTTTATTGTATTCCTTCACTTATTATTGTATAATCATTATGTTAAATTAACACTCACATATGTAAGTATGTACAGTAATACGTATAGTTATACATATTATTAATAATAGTTGTACAATAATATGTATCATGTATGTGTTAAAAATTCAACACAAAAATTTTAACAAGGATCGATTTTCAAGTAATGTTCACAAAATGTTTTTTACTGTGTGATATCAAATACTAATAAATTGTCGTCAAATACTAATAAATAAAGAACAATCAATAATACACAATATGTAATTAATAATAGTGACATTTAATCAGAGTGTAAAAATTCCTCATGTGTTTACGCAATAAAAGATGAGATTTAAAAAATTACGTGCAATATCCTCTATTTTACGAGTACGCAGCTATTTTTATAGTGTTTTCACGAAAGTAATTCGCCGCCGCGAATTTATTTACAAAAGCGCAACATCGGAAAGCGGAATACAGCCCAAGGCGTGCTTGTGCATGTATTGCTCTCGCGCCATCGAACACCGGCGCGCTTTTATGCGTGATATCGTCGAATTGATGGGGATGCGCCCGTCGCGCGCCGTCGGGACAAAGATGGAATAAAGCCTCGTCAGTTCGGATCCGTTCATTTCTGACGGGCCGGTCGCTAAACGCTGGACTTCACAGCACGCAAAAAATAGAGCTTCGCATTGACACGCCGCGAGACATGCATTGATATATCGACGATTTGCCGCATAAGAACTGAAACCCGAAATACAAGCATATTCGTGCGATAAATCGACTTTTTCAGCGGACTTCAATAAATATTTCTTGCTCATCTTGTTCGTGACCTAAATGCAGCGTGCATTCGTTGATGAATCGTTAATTGGCAATTGACGCGCTATCCGCGAAAATAAAAAAATTGACACAAGTCTTGTGAGTACGTAGAACAATAGGTACGTGATATATTGAAAAACACCTGGAGTATCGTACACGGAAAGAACGGTTGTCCTGAAAGATCTAAAATTTTAATTAGATATAGATCAGAAAAATAATTTTGTTGAACTATCAAAGTAATTATGTAAAACGCTCCACACTCAGAGAAAAAAGTCGTATCAGCAACTAGAAATTTGAGGACAAATAGCGCCTCAACTATGTATAAAGTTGTAATAACAACAATGAATAAGTAATACGAAGAAAATGTAGTAATATTAATCATTTATAATAAATTGTTCGCATAATAATAATAATGTTTTTTTTTTCAAGTCATCTCAACAATAATTAATTAGTTATGCTTCACTTTAAAAAAATATTTGTCTAAACTAAAAAAATGTAGTAGTTATATCTTATTTATATAAAGTCTATATAACTGTGTAATGATAGTTGAGTCGCTATTTCACTATCAATTAATAGTTGACATATATTGTTATCGTTATTATATTTTTATACTATATTTAATACTACTTTAGTTCTGGTTACCTTATAAAACTAGTATTAGATACTTAAATTACAGAGTTGTCAAAAATATAGCTGCCACAACTATTTCGTTTTCTCTCGGTGCAGAAAATTTTTTGCAGCTCGTTATTTTTAAGATTCCAACAAAATTATTTTCAGATCTGTATCCAGCAAAATTTTAGATCCCTGGATAAAATTCTCTCCGTGTAGAAATGGAGAGCATTCAATTTCTTTCAATTTTAAAGTTAAATACCAGCCAAAACAGAGAACAAAAGAGTCTTCTGATCGATCCGCCGTGCGATTTTCTTAATTTTCCCCTCTCTGACGTAATACATCAACATGCCTCGTACAATTCCGTACGATTCGCGATCGACGGCGTCGTAACTCGCTTTGAAGAGTGACCAATCGTGCGCGAGTTTTCCGGGGGAATCTTAGTGGCGTATCGACGTAACTGTCGATACCTCGCCTAATAATATGCGAGATCGGCCGAGTGGGCGGCGTCGGCCGCGAGGCAGGGATACTCGCCGATGCTGAAATCTCGCGGACGCTTCCCGATAATAATACGTCCGGCGGCGGATTGCGTAGATTAAAATTGCACCGCCGGCGCCATCGCCGATATCCGCCGACGTGCGGTTATGATCCGTCAATGCCGACGGAAACTGATGAAAAGTGCGCCGGGCGGAAATACGATTCTTTTTTCTCCTTCCGATGCTCGACGTCTGAGAGATGAGGCCGCCCGCCGTCGGCCCTCGCGCAAAGCATTCCCTCCCGTACGTGGCTCCCCGATAGCGGGGAATGCCGTACATACCGAGGTACGTATGCGCATTTTAGGAAAAATATTTATTCCCATCGCGAGAGAATACGCGTGGCTGTGCATCCGGTATAAAATATTTATCCGCCGTGCCGTCAGTGACATATACCGCTCGCGAAAGACACGGAATCGTCCGTGTAACTTCGAAACTCCGGCTGGTAGTTAAGGAATGTTCCGAGTAGTTTTAAGCAGACAGTCCGAAGTTAACTTCGAAGCAACTAACGCGAAATTTCATTAGCTCGTCTTGCGGCACGTCCTTACGTATTCAGCAAGCGATTTGGAATGTCGGAAAGAAATGGTAAGATAATTTCGCGATTTTGCCTCGTACAGTGGGAACGGTAATGTACCTAAATAAAAATTGCATAATGCAAAATATTACCGCGGTAATGAGTCATCTAATTAAGTCAATAGCTTCGAGAGAAAATTGCGGTCGGATACTCGATTCGAACGTCGCATCGGAGGACTCGAGGCGAATCGAACGTCCTTTCGGCTTCGGTCGAACTCGGGCGAATTGCAGCTGCGGTGCACTTGCAAAACTGCAGTAATCCGAATAACATTCATTGGCGATGCGAAAATCCATAATCGCTTCTCGGGCACGTCCGCAAGGAGCGATTCACCTTCGAGCACCTCCGGCGAGACGAGCCGGCGAGGAAACGCGATGGCGGCCGGGAACGTGGGGAGATGGCGATAAGGGCGGCGAGAAGCGGCGGCGGGCTCGCGGTACGTAGTAATAGAATGGTAAATACTTCATTAGCGCGTTACTGCACCCCGGTGGCCGAGCGATGGCCGGGAGAAATCGCGGGGGCAGATGAAGCAACCCCCGTGTGGCACGCGCAGACACCGCCGCGTTTCTTTCTCCCGCCGACGTTCCGCTCCGTAAGCGGGAGATCGTGCTACGAGAGAGAGTGCATTAAGTGTCATTAAGGCACCCGAGTAATCGCCTTGACTATCTCCCGCGCGCGTTTCACGTTCCGCTCCCGTAATGTCGACGTATTAAGTCAGCTGTATTATAATTTTCGTGACGGCTGAGCTGCAATCAACGGCGCCATTATGAACGGCGCGAGGAATTACCGGCGTTGCGAACGTTCTCGGGCTTGTTGAGCCACTGAACGAGGATCGCGACGATCGAAAAATGACGATGACTCCGTAACGAGCGTTAAAAGCACCGAGCGGATTTGCGCTGATCTCATAACGCCTCTTCTCACCCGCGGTGTATCAATACCGCCTACTTCGCAACGGATTCGTGATTGTCGCACATTTTAGATTGTCACAATCTTATTGAGATAAATTTACACTTTGGAAGATCACATCGATGTAAATTAATGCGCCTTTCATAAAAAGAAGATCGCTATTCTTGAGGATGATATTTCGCGCAGGTGCAGATTGACGCAGGATCATTTATTCAAATCGGTAATGAGAGATGGTAGTAAAATCGAGTTAAGTTAATAAATCACGTTGTTTCTATACCCGACGCTCATTTCGCGGATTGATGTGCACTTTTGACCTTTTGAATTAATTTTCTTTCAGCTCGCGCTTCGCTACGTGCGATGAAATTCTTGAAAGAGTGTCAAGTCAGATGTAATATCCGGAAAGAACGATTTTGCTAAAGTATCTAAAAAATTTAGCTAGATTTGAAAATGATTTTGTTTGGATTATTACTAAAATAATTATGCAGAACGTTCGAACTAGTTGCTAGAATGTCAAAACTTTTCGCAGCATCTGTATCTACCTAAATTTTAGATGCTTCAGCAAAATCTTTTCGTGTACAATTTCAAGACTGTGCTTCGTATTATTTCTTCATCCACCATTATAAAAATCTCCATCCATCTCTCCTTTTATTTTTCTTTCCAGATTATGTATCTCTTCTAGCACACGGAAAGAACGGTTTTATCGAAATATCTAAAAATGTAGCCAGCTTAAGATTTATACGAAAAGAACGGTTTTGTCGAAAGATCTAAAATTTTAGCTGGATACAGATCAGAAAAGTCATTTTGAAAATCAATTCTATCAAAATCTATCTAAATCTATCAAAATAATTATGTAGAGCGGTCAAACTACTTGCTGGAATATCAAATTTTTTACAGCATTGTTTATTATTTTTAAGATTCCAATAAAATTATTTTCAGATTTGTATTCAGCACAATTTTAGATTCCTCAGCAAGCTTATTTTTTTCGTATAAAAATAATTTTATTTGTGCCATTAAAATAATTATGTAAGATTACGTTCAAACTAAGTTGCATTCCACTTGACATTCACAACACTCTTGGAATCATTTTATTCTTAGTCCTTGCTTATCAAATGTTAAACAAGGACAAATGATGCCCGCGAGCAAAGCGAGCATCAAGTGAAACGCTCCTCTAGTTGTTAAATCAAAATTTCTTGCAGCATTGATCGTGCTTGAGTTTCTTACATAATTATTTTGATAGTTCAACAAAATTATTTTCAAATCTGTATGTAGTTAAATTTTTCGTATGTAATTAAATTATAATAATAAATAAAATAATAAATTAAATCGTTCTTTTCGGGTGCAAAGCTTTTTAAGAATTAACGAAATCCACGTTGGCCACCAGGAAGAATAAAAATAACCAGCGCTCGAGGCTAGCAATTGAGGGCCCCGATGTTCCGTGGGAAGAGAGGGTGACGTCTCAAGTGTCGATACCTGGAATTAATCATCCCTATGATCCGAGCGATCGGAGGTGCACACTCTTGAAGAACCAAGAGACTTTTGCGGACAGGTTAATGGCAATATCATTATTGCAGCCGGTCGTTATTCACTCTAACAAACTGTGCGGCGCGATGCATTAATCTCCCGAGGCAATGCATCACCGGGCCGCAGTGCTTTCTCGCGTACGCGCCGCGGTGCATGCAGTGTGTGTATGCACTCGCGCGCGGCTTGCGGCATACAAGCTGCGAAAGCTACTGCCGCTGCTGATGCTGGTTCATGTAGTAATGTCGCCGGTAGTCTAACGTGCATATTTCACTTTCGCGCGGCGAAGTGCCGCCGGCCGTTTCTTCTCTCTCTCTCTCTCTCTCTCTCTTGTTCTTCCACTTTCTCGAGTAGATTCCGGCGACTGGCTGAATTAAAGAGAATTTCGAGAGCGTAACGGGAAAGGCGATACCAAAAGATTTCGCCTTTCTGATTCGCCTTTTTCACGTTCCCAAGAACTGCCGCGAGCGGTTTCATTTAAGCATCGACGAAAACATCGACATTACATCAGCGCAATAATAGCAAGTTATTCCTTTTACTTCAATATCTTTTTATATCATGGCAATACAAGATATACGTTGCACAAGTTATTTCAAGTGGAAAGCTTACGCGTGCGTGATAAATTTACATCTCTTCACGACTTAAAAGAAAATTGATTTAGAGAAAGAGAGAAAGAGAGAGAGAGAGAGAGTCATCAAAAATTTAGAGTTAAGATTCGAAATTAAAGTTATATTCTAAAATCGAAAAATATAAATGAAATGTATATGAAGCGACGTATTTGGTTGGTATTTCTGCGATACATACTCTATATTTTATAATAACTGTGCCACGAATGGTGATTCTAGAAGTTATTTTTCTTCCTATAGACGGAATTCTCATGTATTATTCACCTTGCGGATATTTTGCCCTTGAACGCTCTAATGCGCTCGAAAAGGGAAATAAGCGGTTAGGGCGTTTGACAAAAGTAACCCTCCGCGAGAATAAAACACTCTTAGCCATGGAACATCTTACACAATCTTTCCGACACCACCAAACTTCTTGTCCGTATCCCTCTTCGTAAAAAAAATATTATATTATAAAAAACGTAAAAAGATTTAATGCATATATTTCAAGGCTTGCCACTGGTAGAATGATAATAAATCTGGATTGTAAAAGAGAGGAACAGGACGAATTTAAACGTAGAAGGTGTCTACCTCTCATATTACTTTATATCTTTTTTTATCTGTTTACTGCGAAATCGGCCATTTAATCAGAAAGAAGAAAATGTAAAATATCCAATGTAAAGTATTCAACAAACAACAAAAATCCCAAGTCATAAAATTACAGTCGTAAAATTAAAAATCACAAGAAATTCTAAATTACATGGAGCAATCTCCAGTCACCATATATATATATATATGTGTGTGTGTGTGTGTGTGTGTGTGTGTGTGTGCGCGCGCGCGCGCGCGCGCGCGCGCGTGTGTGTGTAATGTCGATGATTCGTCGATGTGTGTAATACAGAAATTAGGATTAAAAATGACTTTATTCATTATAATCTCTGTATTTATCTCGGATGTTTGCTCGCCAGTGATTCGCCTCGAACCAAATTTCTTTTCGGATCGTAAAAAGAATGAAAAACAAGACATACGTTTCTTATTTGGCCAAGCGCTCTCATTTTCCCTTTGTTCGTAATTCTTTTACAGAAACGCGCGCGCTTTTCAACGACGGCATTAAACGAAGATAAAACCGACAGCGACAGCGAAAAAAAATTCCGGCTATCCGGCCGGAATGCTTGTAATAATGCCGTCGTATAAATACGGACGACGCCAATTACGAAGACGGCCAGAGCTAGCTCGAGCCCCGATAAATAACATTGCGATTAATAATTTCACGATAGCGGCCATTCGCATCGGTTAATTCATCGCTTCGCGACATTTAATGCACGCCCTGCATTTATCCCCGTGACGCGTTACAATATATAATTTCGCGTTACCAGTAAATTCGTTTTCTCTCATAATCACTCACCCATACGGGAGCGCGTGTAATGACATTTACAGTAAATTCATCATTATCGACGTAACGCGATATGCGTTTAACCCTGGCAAAGTCGCGCAAACGCATAAAACTGGAAATGTTTACGCCGAATCGACGATCGACAATCGCCCGCGCAGCGACATTCGTATACTCCGCAAATTGATGCCGCAATGAGCGGCGATGACGACATCGCGCCGGGAAAAAACTTGCGGCTGCCTCGTCCCTGGAAATCATCTCGTTACGCAAATGTGTCATCACAATTCCCGCGAGATTTACCGTGCACAACCGTGACAAAAACCGCGCGCGCTTTCGCATTGTCTTGCCCGCAGAGCGGGCCGTAAGCATTACACTCTCGGAAAAGCACTAGCGCGGTTTACGTTTCATTATTATAATGCACTCACGTGCGATCAAAGTTACGTGCCTCTCCTTTATTTAATAACGCGGCGCGGTATTGACAAAGCGCTTTCAGCTTACACAGGACATACAGATTTAAATGGAATTATAGATTTAAAGGAATGGAAATGACAATGTACATTTAACCATAATTATTAATCATATAAACGTTAAACGATTTCAACGGAGTTTATAGAGTTCATAATTGTGTGCGTAGAGGAAGTAATTGTTACATCCGATAATGTTAATAGCGAGCGTGACGTATTGCCTCGGATACGTGTGCCAATCGAGAAAATTGGTACAAAGTAATCGCGAACAAACTTTGGCGACGTCGTCAAGAATGAGAGAAATTGGTCCACACGCCGATGCAAAGGCCGCGCTGTTTCCGGACGGTTCTTGCCGTCGTGATACATGACCGCACTGCGTACTGCAATCAGTCCACGACGTGACAAATAGACGAATGCATAATCCGGCGCAGCGTCCGCCTTTAATCAAACACGACGTGCTCCTACGTGCACATGGACATGGAAACAGCCGATATTAAATCATATTGACGTCCTACTCGATCCGATTCCTCACGCCAATCGAAGCCGATCATTACGCGAGCGAGTAATATCGTATCGAATTAATCCTTGCGTTCTGTCATCTTTAGTATTCCGAAGAAATCAATCCCGCCTACATAGATAGAAAAAAGATTTTGTTCAAGTGTTTAAAAATTTAGATGGCTGTAGATCTGAAAATAATTTTGTTGGACCATAATTAAAATAATTATGTAGGAAACTCAAGCATGGTGAACGATGCTGCAAAAAGTTTTGACATTCCAACAGCTTGAGTGTCTTACATAATTATTTTGATAGTCCAACAAATTTATTTTCAAATCTGTATCTAGCTAAATTTTTAGATACACAGTAAAAAACATTTTGTATTAAATGTATTAAATACGGTCCTTGTTAAAATTTTTGTGTTGAATTTTTAATATGTCCGAGTGTTAATTTAACGTAATATAATTATGTTATTTGAATATTTTGTGTTAAATTAATATTTAACATTTCTTAACGTAAAAATAACATAATTTATGAGTAAGTGAACAAATAATATAAAAATAATGTAATTTAAAAACATAAATTCTAAAATAAATGAATCAAAAAAGAATGTTTGTGTTAATTTAACATATTATAAATGTTAATTTTACTGAAGAAAAAAGTTTCCACAAACTGTGTCAAAATGTTACATTTTTTTTGTATTAATTTTTACATAATGTTTGTGTTACTTTCTATTCATCTTATGTCAAATTAACATAATAATTTAAGTAGACCGTTTGGGACACGTAAAATGTGTCAATGTTATTAAATTTAATTTAATTTGTATAAATTTAACACAAATTTTCTAACAGTGTACTTTGACTGATGATCAAGACTTGCTTTACGAGACCTCTGCATATCAATTAAATAGCTGATTATATAAATATCAGTAACCGTTAAAACGAGTTTTAATATAATGGAGTTTTTGAATCTTTCGGAAAAACGTAATAATAAAAAGTCGGAATCTCAGTCATCAGCTAGTTCTTTCGCTGTTATTTTCAATCGCGATAATTCACCTTCGTTCGCTCAACACTATCTCGTAATGCTAAATATATATATATATATATATATATATATATATATATATCCATTTTTAATTTTAACACTAATTTATCTCACTATATTAAACAGAGAGGGGAAGTTATTTGTTGTTATTTTTTCCGTTATCATTATTTTTTTACAATAACAATTTGGAAATAACTTTACAATTCTTCACAATGATAAAAATAACCAAGGTTAGAAGAGTCACTTTTGAAAAGTAATTCGTTATCATTACGCGTTATTCATTGTAAAAAGTAACTCGTTGCCTAACGATAGAAATAACGGCATTACCTATAACGTTGTTACTTTTATAGTTATCGTTATTTTTTTATAATAACAATTTGAAAATGATTTTATAATTTTTCATAATGATAAAAACTTTTCAAAAATGACTGTTCTAACTCTGGCGTTATTTTTATTATTATGAAAAATTATAAAGTCATCCAAATTGTTATTATAAAAAATAACGGTAAAAATAATATGATGTTGCAAGTAACATCGTTACTTTTACCTTTCCATCTCTGTAAATAAATATAGTGTGCGTGTTATCTAATTCAATAATTTGGTGATTCCGTATCTCATGCTCTCATTATCCCGTTTTCATGCTATCAAGCTCACGAACAACGCTACATGCATGCTAATTAGTAACAATAGGAAGAACGATTTTGCTGAAGTATCTAAAAATTTAGTTAGATACAATTTTGAAAATAATTTTATTTGACCATTAAAATAATTATGTACCTTCAAATATGATAAACAATGCTACAAAAAGTTTTGATATTCTAGCAACCATTTTACATAATTATTTTGATAGATCAATAAAATTATTTTCAGATCTGTATCTATTATATATTTTATAGATACTTCAAGCAAAACCATTTTTTCCGTGTAACAAAGCTCGCGACAATAGATAACATAACAATAAAAAAATAACTTTTTTTCGGAAATCAAAATAGGACTAGTTATTTCCTACAGTTTTTGAATGCTGAATACGAATCCGATATCAAAATTGACAAATTCAAAATGGCGTAAATTCAATATGGTGAATGTCAAAACTTTAACATTTTTTAAAGATTTTTTTAGTTTTGACATCCGCTATTTTGAATTTGTCAATTTTGACATCAGATTCAGCAACCTAAAAAATCCTTAAGTTTATAAATGTAAGTGAAGGCTATTTGATAAATTAATAATCTAATTTACAGTTTTTTGTAATAGACCCAATATATAATCATGAATATCTTATTTTATATCTTAATCGGCATAAAATTTCTTTGAAGAGCTAAAAATCCTAATAACATACTTAATTTTGATTGCAATATGACTTCTTCAGCACGTCACATATCGTAATTACACTACAACAAAATACGTAAAAATAATCGTTTTGCAACTTTAATTGCAATTTCTCAAAATTATGATGGAACAATTTGACATAATGGAAACCGGACTCGTATTTAGCGTCCAAAAAACTACAGGAAGTGACTAGTTAACTCTTTTAGTGTTTTTTTTTTATTGTTACAGTTAGAATATACTTACAGTTAGAATATAATTACTCAATTATTTGAAAAATTTAAAACGATGTTCTTTAATCGTTAAGTTTTATTATAATTGCTATCGTATTAAATAGGAGATCGAAACAGAAGGGAAAATATAAGGAGGGAACGAAAGATTGCGATCGGCGGGAATATGCGGCCAAGTAACACGGCATAACTAATGACGAAGAGATAAACGGCTCGGCAAACGACGCGTAACGAGTGAAGGTGCCGTGGAGATTTCGTGCGGAAACGGACCGGAAACTCTCGGGGGAAACCCCTTGTCAGGAAATTGTTAGGACCCGAACCGCCGGCGGAAGCGGATCCTCCACCGCGGCAGCGGAGGTGGCGGTGGCGGTAGCGGCGGCGGCGGTGGTGGCGACGGTCGACGTAGAAAATCGAGAAGAAAACCCACGGGATGCGGTAAGAGCACCGGTGAAACTCGAATTAGACGGTCGCTCGACTTGAGATAAATAAAGAACGATCGCTTCTTAAAGGCCCCTCCGTGCGACGTTTCGGGATTTTGAAAAAACAATCGACGTTTAAGATAATTCTTCTCTTATAGAAGTGTGGAAAAATATTAGTGCTTGTTAATTTTAAGTAAATTAGAACAATGATCTAATATACTTTCTTAAAAATTTAAGGAAATTGATACATGAAAAGAACAGTTTTGCTGAAGTATCTACATAATTATTTTGATCGTCCAAACAAAATTATTTTCAAATCTATATTCAGCTAAATTTTTAGATGTTTCAGCAAAACCGTTCTTGTGAATATCAGAGAATTAGAAAAATTGTAGATTTGTTGAGTCTTCGAAGTTCTTGAAAATATGCATTATCATTGCGTTAACTCTTCGATTGTAGATTTTTCGCTTGCAATTCTTTATGCGCATTTTTTTTAAGTTATTTTACTTCGTTGCGTGCGCGCGCGCGCGCGTGACAGCTCTTGCGAAATGGTTGGTCGCGAAATGGTTCGAGTTTCAGATAACCCTGCGCGATTGTTGACATTGTGAAGTATGTAGTGCCACAGCGGAGAGCTAAAATGCAACGTGTTGAATAATGGAATGGTTACGAGTAACCCGGGTTAAGTTGCTCATCTATAATAATGTGCAGTATGTAGCTAAGCTCCGCCAAAAGCCGCATTACCCCTCGCTTAATAATACGTCACGGTTGATAGAGATCCTTCTGGTGAATAAATGATGTAAAGATGGCGGGGCAAGGACGGGATATTCAATCACTTCCTACAGAAAACAGAGACTTTCCTACTTTTCGAAAGACAAATGCGTGAAAAAAAAAAAATTAAATGTTGATTAGTACTTGTGTGTACATCTTGTTAATCATTTTGTATTACTTTATGTATATACTTTAATTTAGTGAAGTTAAGTTTATTATCTTGACAATTCGCATTTGACGATTTAATAAATCATATAACATGTCCTTGATAACTCTTAAGCAATTTACATATTTAATAATTACACAGACCCCTATGAAATTGAGATTATCAAAACTTTTTAAAAAATACATGCTAGTTTTACACGAATTTAACGTTTTACGTTCAAATATGATCTCAGATTTGTTTCATCACGTCACATTTTTGAAAAAAATGGCATTATAGAGGAAAAAACCACGAGAGTTTTCATTTGAGAGTTTTCATAATGTTATACCATCGGCAGCAAATTTTTTTTCTAAATTTCATTAATGCCACTAAAGTATCAACTTTTAGCTTTAAATGCATTTTGGTATAATTTTTCGTTTTCATAGCAATTTAAAAATTACTATATTGATTAAATTTAATTTATGATACAGCAATTTAAAAATGTTTTCATTTCAAATGTAACATGTAATATGATTCTCATGTAATACGTATTCTCATGTAACAGAAAAGGCATTTTATGAAGAATACTTACTATATAATATATTATTAACATTAAAATGCCGAATAATAACACGTCGATAGCATCTCACACGAACTGTCGAAGATGTTAATTTGGTAACTTCCTTGTTTCCTTGGTTAATAAAAATATATTTTGATATTATTTGAACATTAGAATTATTATATTCGTATATTTTCAATATTCTGTATATTGTATAATACAATAAAGAAAAAAATTAAAATGATTAGCGAAGCCAAAATGGCACCATCGGTGGTTCTAGCGTTAAAATAGATGCTTTCGTAGCATTAACGAAATTTAGAAAAAAAAATTAATGGTGCTACAACGTCATGAAAATCCTCAAAATCATTTTTTGTCTCTATAACGCTATTTTTTTCCAAACTGTGATGAAACAAATTTAAGATCATATTTAGATGTAGGACATTAAATTCTTACAAAATCAGCATATTCTTAAAAAAGTTTTTATGACCTTCAATTTCGCAGGCCTTGTGTTGGGTATTAATAATTTAACTGTGCATAAATTACAACAGAGCTTGATAACGACGAATTAAATCGATAGATTAGCGGTGAATTAATTCAATCGATAACGATAAAGCTAATAAAATAGTTTAATTTCGCAATTAAATTCATCTTCGTATCAAGTTTGTTTATGCTAACATATAAATCGCTATCTAAATTTATCGCGCAATACATTTGCATATAATGGCATACATGTAAATCGCGCTTTATCTTTAAACTTATTATTTATTATTATTTATATTTTATGTGTACACACAAAAAAAAAGATTTTGCTAAAGATCTAAAATTTTGCTGGATACAGATCTGAAAATAATTTTGTTGGATTATCAAAATAATTTTATTAGAACTTTAAAAATAATGAGCAATGTTGCAAAAAAATTTTGATATTTTGAACGTTACAACATAATTATCTTGATAATTCAACAAAATTACTGTATCCAGCTAAAATTTTAAATCTTTCAGCAAAACCGTTCTTTCTGTGTAATATTTTCTAAGTACTCTTCACACAGAATTTGGAGATTGAGTTCAGTTAAATCTTTACAAATATCCAATATTTACTTGTGTTGACCTTCATAAACTTTGCACTTTAAACAAGTTATCGCTTAACTCGGCTCAGTTTGTCACTTTCATTAAATGTTCGTATTACGTGACAGTTCGCGATAACGCATCTCAATGGCTGTGAACGTAAAGTTATGCTGCATTTCAGTCGTTTTATGCACGCGATAGGCGCAGCATCCCTCGTGACAACGTGAATCTCTCGCAAGCTGCACTATGTCGATGCTGTATCTTCGGTTTAACGGAAGAATCTGGCAATGCGTGTACATCCTCGTGTTTCTGCTCATCCTCACCGACGGCTTGTGCAAGGATTGCGAAAAGTTTATCGTCAGTACGCAATGGGGTTTCTTGCAAGGCAAGGGGAGCAAGACCGTGCGTAATCGGACAGTTGCGAATTTTCTCGGGATACCGTATGCTTTACCTCCGGTGGGCGATTTGAGATTCAGGGTGTGTAATCTGAATACGTGTGGACATCATTATTTCTTTTAATAATATCGCTGATTTGCTACAATAACATAACTAAAAAAAATATCATTTTTGAGTTGTTTGCAAGAAAAGAACGGATCTTTGGAGTTTTTATTACTGCACGGAAAGAATGATTTTGAAGTATCAAAAAACTTAGCTAGATACAGATCTGAAAATAATTTTGTTTAGACCAGCAAAATAATTATGCTGGATGTTCAAACTAGTTGCTAGAATGTTAAAACTTTTTGCAGCAGTGTGTTATCAACGTTTAAATATCTAAGTATCTAAATTTAAGTATCATAATTACTTTGATGGTCTAACAAAATTATTTTCAGATCTATATCTAGCTAAATTTTTAGATGTTTTAACAAAATCCGTCTTTTTGGTATTGTTTTTTAAATTATGTCGTTGTATTAGATCGTTTATTAAGTTCTGTGGTTTTTTGCCTTAAATTAAAAAATCTATTGTACTTGAACATTTATTCTTGAATGTATTGTCCATCTTGATCGATCAAGAGATAATACCGTGTTCGTAGAAGCACGACTTTTGCGCGAAAAAGTCCTCTAAGTGCGTCCGAAAAAACCGCAGAACTTAATAAATAACTTAATAGCAAATGAACAATATGTAAGAACAAATTCATTGATACATCTCATTGTTGCAAAGATGTTAACAGACTAATGATTTTTTAATCCTAAATAAATAAAAATCAAAGCTGTATATACGTTTTAACTGAAACATGTCCGGATTTAGAAACAATTAGCATGGTTAGATTATATATTAGATTACATAATGTTTTGTTAGAGTCCGCAACGATGGAATCGTACGTGGCTAATGCGTGACGCTAAGGTCGATGGGCAAAAATGCATTCAATTTGATATAAAAACCTCCGAAGTTATTGGCAGCGAGGATTGTCTCTATCTGAACATCTTCGTTCCCTGCGTAAGTAATGCACAAATCGCTAAAAATCAATAATAATTGAGATTTGTAATAATAATAAAAATCTAATTGTAAACGGATATTCTTATAATCAAGTAAATGATTAGTATCGCGCGCTTTTTTTATAGTTTCTGCCAAAAATTTCAAAGTACAAATAAAGAATTACAAATAGAGAATTACTGTTCCAGAAACGAACGCGAATTCAATTAGATCACGAGGTCTAACA
This sequence comes from Cephalotes varians, assembly GCA_037157785.1. Taxonomy (NCBI): domain Eukaryota; kingdom Metazoa; phylum Arthropoda; class Insecta; order Hymenoptera; family Formicidae; genus Cephalotes; species Cephalotes varians. The sequence continues at coordinate 294,519 of JANQDE010000050.1, read as the reverse complement.
GCTTATCTAATGACTTAATTAAATTTAAACGGATCAAGGTCATTTGCGACATTAAGCGATTTTCGCGTTAAATGTTTAGCGACTTGTTTTAGACACTTATTAAATATTCCGTTTCTCTGTTTTTTACATAACGATTTTGTTACTAATGTTATCAAAAGTTTTCGTAGATTTCAGACCAGCTCAAATTCACGAGTCTACCGGTTTTAGTCTATGTGCACGGGGGTGCATTTGCGACGGGAAGTAGCGATAGCAAATTATATGCACCGGATTATTTGATGGATCAGGACATAATCCTCGTCACATTGAATTACCGACTTTCTGCTTTAGGTGAGGAAAAAAGAATTATCGGATGTAAATGTCAGCGAGATACATCGATTTTTCTTCGTTATAATATAACGATTTTTCTTCGTTAATAATGCACTAGACGTATCGCAAATTGAAGCGTATTGACATGAATCATAGACAAAATAAATCTTGTTACAATATATAATAACGCGACAACGAGTTCAAATCGCTTAGGATTTTTTAGCACCGCAAACCAAGTCTCGCCAGGTAATTACGGCCTTAAAGACATAAAGATGGCCCTCGAATGGATACAACAGAATATTCACAACTTCGAAGGGGATCCTAGATCGGTAACTCTTATGGGACATAGTTCCGGTTCGGCGACAACTCATATTCTCGCTCTCTCGAAGAAGACCGAAGGACTCTTTCACAGATATATTTTGCTAAGCGGTTCCGCTTTAAACACATGGAGTTTTCACCGTCCAACAAGGTATAGACAAGTGTGTCTGAAATTAGCAAAGCTTGTCGGCTGCCTGAAAAAAGACGATGACGTAATCGCGTGGAAAGACACAACTACTGACAATCCTGAAATAGGAGATGACATTTCGAACGGCACAACAACCGATGATCCGGAAATAGGAGATGGCATTTCGTATCCGGATTATAAAGTGAAAGAGATAAAGAACGACGAAGAGATAATGAAATGCATGAGAACGGTCGATGCGAGGAAATTAGAAACGATGACGCGTTATTTCGTAAGTGTCGTCAATAGAATTATACAAATATTGATCAATGACGGTAAGTTTTGCATTTCCTTGTGCTAGCCTGTTTGGAGGCTACATCCGGTGTGTAACTTTGGTCCCACATTGGAGGATGATTCGGAGGACGCCATCTTGACGATGCATCCATTGAAAATATTGAAGAACGGACTGTTTCGCGATATACCGGCGATAATACAAATCGTGAGGGACGAAGGTTTACCAAAGACAGTCGGTAATTTTCCGTTATTGTAATAATATTTAATTAAGTAAAGTTGTTGCGCAAATTAATTAACGGCGTCGAATCATTTTCCTGGGTAGAAGAAATGTAGTTGCAATTCATATCATTACACTAATTAATTTTATATTAAACAAAGTCTTGAGAGTCTCATTTTATAGAGTAGATATTAGCCACTTGACATTCGTTCTAACGAAGAAATTACTTCTAAATTTTTAATTAAATCGATGCGCGCGGAGAAAGAAAGAACTCCGTATCTATTCGTATCTATTTCAGAATTATTCACATATCCCGATGCCGAGAAAGAACTAATAGAGAATTTCGAAAAATATTTGCCTTACTTCATGGAGTGCCACGAAGTGATTTCCAACACTAGCGTTTTCGTTTCCGCGATACAAGATTTTTATTTTAGTGGGAATGTGACGTTGGGCCTCACGCACAACATTACAAAGGTGAGTTCGAGAATGAATACGTGAATAACGAGATTTGACACGAGATTTCTCTAGATGTTCAGTGATTTCATGATATGGCCGGTGCTTCAAACTCTACAATATCAGTCAGAATTAGGAAATTCCAGCATTTATTTTTCCTTCTTCACGTACGAGGGTACGTTTACATATACCTTCTCTTCGGGCAAGCCGATTCATTATGGTACGTCATCCATAACGATTTCCATACACAGTTGAAAAATTTGTGTTAAATATCATCTGTCTCAAACGGTCCACCCAAATTTTTGTGTTAATTAACACGAGATGAATAATTAGTAAATAATACAAATGTTATGTAAAAAATTAACACAATTTGGAAAATTAACACAATTTGGAAACAAATTGTGGCATTTATTTATTATTTCTTCAGCAAAATTAACATTTGTAATGTTAATTAAATTAATCTGTATTTTATGCATTTATCTTAGAATTTATGTTTCACAACTATATTATTTTTATAGTATTTTTTCATAAAATGTGTTATTTTAATTAGGAAATGTTGAATATCAATTTAATACAAAATTCAATACAAATATTTAAATAAATAACATAATCACATTATGTTAAATTAATACTTGGTACATTATCATAAAAAAATCAACACAAAAATTTTGAAGGACTGATTTGAACATAAATCAAAATATTTTTTATCATATAAAATATATTAAAAAATTAGAATTGAGATAAAATCTTAATAAAATATATGTGAGGTCTCTCGGAGTCTAAAACTTTATCTCCTATCTCTCGTCAGACGAAATAAATAATTAAAAGTATTGATTTCAACACAATAATATTTTTCTTCTATAGTTTTATGTTTCTAGATTCTTCCATTATCAATTATCTCGACTGTCCTCTGCAGCCGAAAATTAAGCATCCCTAATACACTCTTACGTGAATTTAAATTAATGATCTATTCCTCCTCAGGTATTGCGCATGGCGACGATTTAAACTATTTATTTCCTATATTGAATAATAAGTTTAAAAATTTGTTACTGAACAATACGAAGAATGATATTACTATGATTAATATCATGACAGAGATGTGGGCAAATTTCGTGACAAAAGGGTAAATAAAATTAATAGCATTATGTTATGTTATTTATTTTATTATGCGATAACTTATTATTATTATTCACAAATATTTTCATGAAAGATGCAAGATTTTTTTTTTTTTGCGCACAAATCTAACAATAAGCGTTATCGAGAAAATTTGTATAACAGATCCTAAAAGATTAGATAACATAGGCACACAAAAAAAATTAATGTTTGATCTGGAGATTAGACTATGGTAATCTTATGTATTTTGACGCTCTGAAACCGAATGTTCCGATGTTCAAATTGCTGTATGTCACAATTTTTTTTATCAACAAAAAATACCTCGATTTTTTAGAGTATTTTTAGAGCCATTTATAGCCTGGTTTTTTAATACGCAAGCTGGTAGATTAAAAATTACTTATTTATTTGACTATTATATACTTGAATTCATAGGATGGTATAAAAGATGTTCAGATATATATTTACATGTGCAACTATTTATAAGCATAATATAAATATATACAGTATATACAGTATACGTATATATGATTTTTTTAGAATGAATATCCTACGTTAATCAATCACCTTTTACGCCATTCTATGATGTATGTAATTCAAGTATAGAATACAGTCATTTTCAACCTACCAACTTGCATATTAAAGACCAAGTCATAAATGGCTCTAAAAATATTGGAAGATCGAACTATTTTTCGCAATGAAAAAAATTATAATGTGATAGAGCAATTTAGACATCGAATTCGACTTTAAAGCGTTAAAAAATACATAAAATAAGAATACTATGGTCTAATCACCGGATAAAATATTATTTTGTGTGCCTATATAATTATTTCGATTTGTTTTTTTTTTTCGAAAATGAAAGTTTTTCGAGTGTGATTCTATTTCCAATAGGATCACGTCGTATGATCTGTCATTCATTCAAAACCGATAAGAATTGCTATATCTGCTAAATCGTTAGGAAATTCCGTTCTATACAGCAACGGATGTTCTTACCGATCGTAATGTTTGTTACATATGTACAGGATCCCGACAGCGAGGATGATCTCCGCATGGCCCAATTACCGCGATCATCATAAGCTCATGATATTTGGGATTGACGAATTTCTGTGTGAAACTGCATTACAAGTCGATTTCCTGTCTAACGGAATGGAATTCTGGGAGAAGCTGATGATTAACGAAACGGCGGAATTTGCGAATGATGTGTTTGTCAACGAACCACCGGAAGACGCTATCATTATAAATGACGCTAACTCAATCATTATCAGTGACGCTAACGCGATCGAGCGTAGGTTAACAATTCAGTTTGCGTCATTAGCGATAATTTTCACTTACGTATTTTCACTTACAAATTATATCTACGTTCGAAGATAAACTGCACAGCAAAAACACGATGAATCGCATAAACTATTAGCCGATATCGAGCCATTATTTCCGCGCATCTTGTCACGTATATTATTTAAACAATTTTTTCACTCGGTTCGAAATCAAAGTTGTAATTATAAAACTGCCCGCGGTATAAATGCAAAGAGAAAAATGCACGAATATAAATAGATATGGCGTTTTATACGCAAATTATAAAAAACGTTTATTATAAAATAAATTCTCTCTGTTAGTTGATAAAATATTATATTATTTAAAAGCGCCAAACGAGCAAATATGCATCACAGAAAAATATAGAACGCATACGATTCGTTTTTTTTTTTTTGTGGTTCAAGACATATTTGAAGTTCATATGCACTTTCAGTGGAAGCTACTTTTACCCGCGCCGGTAAAAAGTAATGATGATAATAAACACGGAGCGTAGCTGTTTTCGTTTGCCCTGACACTTATCTCTCTCGCGGTATGAAAACGATACAGTTATTAGTTATCAGCATTGATAAAGGAAAGATACATAAATAGGAAATACTGAATTTAACTGTGTTTAAATAATTATTCAGATACAAGTTTACTGACCCGAATCACATCATTTTTCAATTACACACGCGTTATATTTACATATTATATCTCAGTACGTTGAAAATATATCGTCTTCTTTTAGCATGCATATTTTTATTAGTTTTATTATGCCCGTCATACGAGCGCAGAATCATGGACTGGAAGACATCACGACCGCTTCCGTGAGTCATTACAGCATTCGTTTCCGCCTGCAATTACAGCCGAGATTAACGTTATCAAACGTCCCCGATGGCCGCTGCCGTCGCATTAAAGGGAGAGCTTGATAAACGAAGGCATAATGAAATTCGCTGGAAATTAAGTTCGCCACGCGACGAGTTAACGTGCGTATAAAATATGCAGCATCCAGTTTTCCCGGAAACCTGGGCGCGCGAGTGCGCTCGGGGAAATTAATCATCCGCCCTGGGTAACCGGCTGTTTGTCTTCTTTCCGTTTTCCATTCGTTTCCGGATGTATCGCGGGAGAGGAGCTCACCGAAGGCGAGCGAGCGARAGCGAGATATGACGAGGGAGAAAGAGGAGGACGTCCTCTCGTGCGATGATTATGCAACGACGATGAAACGAAGACAAACACCGTGGTGCCGTCGCCCTCGGAGCACCACCGGCGAGACCATATCGCCGTGCCTCTCTTAAGGATGAAAAGTGCTAACAGCCATGTAAATCCGCGAGATCTGTGAGACTCTACGTGGATTATCGCAGACGGCTTTCGTCTTCCGCAAATCTCACCGTGACGCGGCGAGATAAGTGCAACTGCCGACGCGTACAGATGCATTCCGGTCGCGTAACTTGCACTTTTCCACCTGGAGAACCTATTTAGTACCATAATTAATACGTTACGCAAATTGTTGCGGGTGTTTTCCTTATTGACATCAACTGGCGTTTTTCAAATATTACTACGTCACGCGTCACATTTGCTCATGAAAACCTGAATAGCGAGCGCGAAATTGAGAAAAAAAAAAAAAAAACTTTGGTAATCAAGTGCGAATAACACACAGGCCGGGAATGTTATATATTAAATTTTAGCCGGACAACGTCGTTCCGGCAATATTTCGTTATTACAAGAGCGACGCGACGCGCTTGTCTTTCTCGCCCAGCCACCTTATTCAAATGCCACATATTTTCATCAACGTTCGCGCAAATATTTGCTGGCGCGCCGTCTCTTGTATATCCAAGGCAGCGGAAACGCAAACACGAGGCTCTTGGTCGTCGATACAGAGGCAGGGATCTAATTAAAAATGCGCCTCTGCGTCTGTCGAGATCGCGAAAGACCAATTAATAGAATCGTATATCGTGTACAACATCGCGATTGGCTCCACGCTCGCGATTCACGTTACTATATACATGACAGAGTTAGAACGTCATCTAAAAACAAATGTTTGTCAGCGACTTTACATTTATACGATTTGAATTTTGCGCGATTCTGATCCTGTCCCTCTCTTAATTAATTCTCTCGTTCGGCTCTTGAATCGGTTGATTTGTAACTTGACATTTAATTCCACGCCCGAAGCGTGGAACTAATTAACGGCAGGACAAAGCGGGGACTCGCTAAGCGACCAAATTCCTATCGTTTTAAGCATACACGTGACCGCGCCAATTGAAACGACGTGCAAAGATAATATTGTTACACCTTGGGCTGGAAGGCAGCGAAACTAAAAGCTATTAAAGACACGTATGTAGAAACGTCAACTTTTATCGCTCGCAAGCGTTAACTTTGTACGAGGACGAATTAAAATAGAGCGCGAGGGACTTATTTGTGTGAAACCGAACGCTTTTGCAATTTAACAGAAAACTTCTTCTTTATAATACGTTTATTTGGCGGACAAATATAACGGAATGACGTATAACTCGCAAATAATCTGGCCGACAATGGCGCTCCGTATCCGAAATAGGATTCCGTTTGCGCGCATCACACCGAGACAGTATCCTTTATAAGTTCGAGACAACCGATGCTTAATCCACTTTCTTCATTGCTAATGAATAGAGTTCTGCTAACGGCGTTCGCGACTGCGAAGTCGTGCCATTTCGTGGCTTCGGAATTAGATTCGCGAAATATCTCGCGCTAATGCGATATTCAAAATCCGCGGATCTATCGCGCACAATGAGAAACGTGCAAATATCGTATTTATCGAAACACGAAGCTACGTCTAATGTATCGATAAATTTAATAAGTGGAAATTCAATAATCATCGCTCCCCGAACTCTCTTTCCCTCTTTCTCCTTCTCTGTTTTTACTTTAATCCGACACGAGTATAGATGTTGTGTTTAAAGTACTTCCCTTTGTAGAAAAAATTTTTCATCATTCATATTAAAGAATTGTAGAATTCGCTTGATCTGTTTATCCGTGTTAAAAAGCGCCATTGTTCACAAGCGAAACGGGAGAAGCGGAACGAAGATGCTATTATCTCAAATTATCTCCCGAGACACACTTTTCCGCGCGTTCCTGCGTCGAGCTTAAATTGTAATTTCAGCCTTTGTCGCGGTCTCCGGCGACAATACTTGGGAAACGCGCGCTGCCACGAACGCATTTCCAGTCTGTTTTTGCGCTTCCGGTCACGTGCGTATGAAAAACGCGCTTTGACGTGAAAAATGCACTGCCGTTTGAGGCAAAGGGCGTTGCGCTAGCGAACGCAGGAGAATTCCAGTGGGGGACAAGCGGACACGCGGGAGAACTGGCGGACAGCGGAATATATTTCTTTTTTTTCCGAGCTCGCTGGAGAAATCGTGAGAAGGGTCTCGGCACGCAAACGAGGAATTAAAAATAAATGCGTAGTCGAGCTCGTTCGACGTACAGGATCGTTCACGTTAACGATGATGTTTAGACGATTTACATTTCTTTCTCGTGCCGCAAGCGTGTACGTTCGTCTTGAAACGAATGTCGGCGATAAAGGGAACTGCGGGGAAACGCCGTTGATTGGCGATTTGCATAGGCAAATAAGCCCCCAAAGAGACCAACGGACCGCCGCTACTATTTGCGCGGCGGCCGAGTGATTGTTTTCGGAGCGGTTTCGAGCTGAAGATATATACACGAGAGGAAGCGCGTAGATGCTTTCGAATTCATTGGAGTCGACCAACCGAAGTGTCAATTTCCCGCAAAACCGTTTGTCGACACTGGAGAATTTTGGACTCGACGACAGAGCGTGTCTACTAATTTTGAATATCGCGTTTGTGTATATCGCAAACTATAGCTAGTTTTCGAAAGAATCTTTGTACAAAGTACTCTCTAAATAGGAATCAGTGTATTATTCATTGATTTGCAGTGCTATACTCATAACTATGATTATTAGTGAGTATTCACCGTTTCTCAGCAATTTTGATTAAAAGGGGAGTACTTTCACTAATCAGGATCAGTGTTATCACTGAAAAACAATGCATATCACTGATTGGATATATTGGGTTGAAACAAAAGTTCGTAGCGTTTTTTTTAGCTTAAAATTGTATGTACAATATTTTCGTCAAAAATGAATGAAATTTAAATTTTAAAAAAAGGATTTTAAAGCTTGAAATCTTTACTTTCAAAAGCTTATCATATTTTTTGAGTTTATGTGAGTTTGGTAATTTTTATATACAAAAAATTATGAGCTGAAAAAGATGGAAAATTTTCTTCTCATTTTGTTGGTTTGTAACGAAATAGTGTCATACTAATTTTGTAAAATATAGAAATTTTAGAGCTAAAAAACGCTACGAACTTTTGTTTCAACCCAATAGTTATAAGTATAAAATTTCACTGATTTTGATTTAGAGAGTAAGTAAATCCTAAGCGCCAATTCGAAAATAAAGGCTGGAATTGTAAGACCAAAGAAGGGTATAAGAAAAATGGAAGGGTATAAGAAAAATGGATTTCACAATCAGTATGTTGCTTAGTTGAACCATAAAGCGACATTTAAAATTTTGCGATTCAGCTTGCGCCGTATTATCGTGTAAAGAATAACTTTCCTATATGATTAACGCTTCGCATCGCTCAACTTTAGGTTTCCGAATCGCGCGGGTAACGACGACAAAAATGTCCTAGATTCCGGCGGCTCGAATACGCGGGAATTCGCCTTTTCACAAGATGCAAATCGCAGAGCGTCGCGAATTGCGATACCGGCGTGTCGCATGACAGCATCAGCTAGTCGATGTCACGCTAGCACAATACGTTAATGCGACATATTGTTCGCCGCTACAAAAATTGCCCCTCGTTACACGCTCGACAATAGGAAGCCCGCACGCTCTATCGTTCTTCATGATACCGTCGGTGCATATAGCGATACGCGAAGCCAGTCAATTGGGAAAAATCGGAAGGAAAGTCGATTTTTAACGAATCTACTTGTACCGCTGGTTCTTTATAAAATAAATCCAACGAAAACTTAATAGGTGTACGTTTAGATATTGTGTTCATCAAAAATGTTGCACGTTACATACTTTACACTGTTCTTCGTGATATCGCGGACGAGGATCTCATAGATTCATCCCTTCAACTCTTAGGACACCTTCGGGCCTCGGGGAGATATAAGCGTTATGGTATTAACGGATAATCCGTTGCATCCCCCGACGAGAAGGTTGGCGGTTGGCGGCTGCGGCGCCGAATCAGGTGGAAGCAGATGCACTCGTGGGCGGCCGGTATGAGAAAATGAATATTTGAAAATCCGAGGGTAGAGATGGGTAGATACGTACGATGACGGGCGGCGCTTCGCGGCCCGCGAATATCCCGGGCCTTCCCTAACCTTCTAATCTCGCTAGCTCTAATTCCGCCATAAGATTTCTCTCGCCTCGCTCATTCCCCCACCTCGGAAACCACGACCTAAGAAACGGGAATTGCCGGCGCTCGTTCCCCGTATGAATACGAAGCTCGGCTGCACCCGAGCGACCCAGCGAGCTCGGTATCGCAAGCTCGAAGCAACACGAGGCTCGCTGGATTGTTTCGTGGAAAGCCATTAAATCGCTTCCTTAATCCACATCACACTGATAATTATCAAGCGAAATTTAGTCAAGTGTATCATTGGGAAGCATTATGATCGTGCTTTCAGATTTGTACATCGCGCGTCCAATTTTCGATTTTTCGCTCGAATCGCTCCCACATTGCTACCCTTATCCATTAAGAGATTATAGCAACACAAGGATCCTTTATTTTATCGAATATATAATATGTAATAAAGTCAACTTTTGTCAATCTTTGAACAGATAAGAGATAAGAAAAGCTGATTCCTATCTCAAAATTATGTCACTGAAAAGCAAATCGATATGTGAAATTAGTTGCTTAATCATTCTTGCAACAGGATTTTCCGTCAGGACTTCCCGCGTGTACGCACAAGCCGATGCGGACTTTTAAAAGATCAGAGACCAGAATACATCCGCAAACACAAAAGCTATACAGCAATCGCTGTTTAAGCTTTGTTTCGTCCACGACAAGAGTCACGTAGCGCATTCACCGAGTATCGGCCCTCCATGAACGGGTGCAACGACGGGGGGATAAAACGAGGAGGGGAAAGTTCGGTGAAAGGAAGCGAGCATGCGGAATAAAAAAAGGAGGATTTCGCCGCAGCACGAATTTACATGTCACGTATCGAGAGACGAGCGAAGCTGCGAAAGCCTCCGGCGATGCAATCCAACCCATACTCTCCGCGCGAGCCACCCTTTTCCCTTTTTCACCCCCATTCCCCACCCACTATATATATATTTTTCCTCTCTCCCTCTATTCTATCCCTCACCCTCTCTGCTCTCAGTCAACTCTCAAACCTTCAACCAGTCGGCGTATGTGTATTTCACGCTAGACTACGTTTTCGGCCACTCGATGCGGAAGAGAGGTTAATTGTCGCGCCTTTTTTGTCCGCAGCTTTCACCGCGACGGGTAAAGCTCGTCGGGAACGAGCGAGCAACCGGGCGGATCGGGAAGAGAGGGACAATCGATTTTTCGGTAGTACATGTCACAACCGATGAGCTCTTCTCCTCGCCCGTGGCTTCTCGCGAACTCGATATCTATTCCACGTATTTTCTTATCCAAGGCGAGAAAAAGCTCTGGGAAAAGCGCTTCCACGCTATACGGGAGAAACAGGGAGCTTTTAGCTCGCTAAAGAACACGCGAAATCACCAAAAGAGCGTAGAAACGTAGAGAACGGCTCAATGTGAGCCATTCTCTACGTTTGCAGTGTTTTGTAGAAGGACGACTATAAAAACTAAAAATTTTCGACAAGAGAGAGAGAGAGAGAGAAAGGATAGAGACGATAAATTCGAAACGTTTCCGATATTTGAGAAAGTGTCAAAGTTCAATTATAAACATATTGATAATCCTTCATTCAAGTATATCATAGAGATATTAAAAAATAGTAATTTTTAATATAAAATTGTATATAAAAATATTTTAACACTAGAACTACCGACAATTAAGTCAAAATAACTGGTATATATAGGTATAGTGCATATATAACTTTGAAAAATGGGGAGGTGAGGAGAAGATAAATTGATAATTTAATTCAGCAGATATTGTAATAAAAGTCATGGAAAATATCTGAAAGTCATAAATTTGAATATATTTTAAATGTTTCATTTCAATCAGTCATTTTGATTTAGTAGTTCTAGTATTAAAAAACATGATAAAGCACATTTAATATCAGTGTTCCGCTTAGATAACTCAAAATTATCTAGATAAAGATAAGATAAATTTATATAAACATATCTTAAATAAGGTAAAAATAATTAAATTTTAAATTTATCTAGATAAAAGGTAAAATTATAAGTCGCGCGCGTTTAATCTAGATAATTTTAAAATATCACTTTTAATCAAAACAATTTAAGACAACAAAATACAAAAATAATATGTTTATATTTCTATTCATAATATAAATCTTTATTTCTTAAAAAAAGTTTTTTAAATGGTCCGTTTAATAAATGATTTCAGTGTGGAACTTGTATTTGTTGTTTAGCTGTTCCACTATAGTGCTGATGATAAGACACTTAAGAATCTGCTTGATATATGGATAAAGTAAGAGAATCTAATTCTTTAGATTTACATTCTAAATTTGAATTTTAAAAAGTACTTCACTGTTGAAAATATTTCCTTTTTTTAATATACAGAAAATAAGATATATATATATGCTCGAGCATTGYAAAAAGAAAAAAATGAAAATCCAAATATAGAAAGTGCAAGCAAAACGAATAAACTCATTAGCGCAAACATTCGATTTATAAGAAATAAAATGTTTTAAAATCATATTAAACTCATTACATATTAACGTAGAAAAAAAAATATTTTTTTAATCTAAGATAAAGATAGAGATAATATATATATTCTAATAATCTAGACAAATGAAGCCATTTTTTCATTTAGATAGTAGATAATTATTTAAATAATATTATACATTTTATATATTATAATTTTATATAAATAATTGTAAACACTGTCTAAAATATACACATATCGTTCATTTGTGTGCTACAGTAACGACATTATTTAAAATTGTTATTTCTGAGTTGCTTGCAGAAAAAAAGGAAATATAAAGAAGAAAGAAAGGACATACTTAAAAAAATATATTTTTATTCCTCTACAATCAGTTATATTACATCAAAATTGTATTTCGAAATTAATATTATAAAATTTTAATAATTCAAAACATTATAAAACTCATTTTCTGAAAAACTTTGTTTTTTGAACTGTGTCGTTGTTGTAGCAAATAAACGGACATGACAGTATATTAGAATAGTAACTTTACATTATAACTTTTTACTAGTATTTACTAGTGCTTTTATTAGTACTAGTAATACAATCGTATATCTTTTTGGTGAGACTTGTATAAAATTGCTATACCCAAAGAAGATTTTAACATCAGAAAAGAAAAACATCTCGGAAAACTCGTGCTTAGGTAACGTTACGTTACGTAACATCCGCGTAAAGTTTTCCGCTCACTTAAATTTGCGTAACTTCATATCCAACTTCGAGAATTGCCATGAATCGCCCCGATACATCTGTGTATATCGCAACAGTATCTGCAACGTAACCACCTCGATATGCGACGGGTTCAGGCACTGAATAATTGAAACGATCTTTCGTCTCCGCCACTGGGCATGAAACAAGGCAACCGTGTAACAAGAGCGACATTAGCCTCTCAGAGTTTCTCCATGCCGTGCGAGAGAACGGCGCGATGGTTGCTTGCAATTCTAAGATGAAGACAAACTCGAGCGAACGTATGCGAAGCGGGAAAGACACATGAAGATGGAACAGCATTGTGCAGTATGTCGCGAAACGTTTCTTTTCGTTACAAGTGCAGGAGAAGTGCGAAACAACAATATGCTTCTCCCGCGAGCATCCCTTCTATTTATGCTCCCTATGACGCTCTCAAACTAACCGAAAAGAATTGGTTGAACTGTGCATTATTGTTAATTCATCTTATATCTCGTTAATTAAAAGGAAATTATGAAAAAACCTTATATATTAATAATTATTATTGAATAATAATTATTAATTGAATACGCGAACAGAAATCTCGCGCTAGATAGAAAAATCGCGCAAAATACATCGGTCGTTGTCGCGTCGACTACCACTGCACTTGACACGGCGCGATAACAAATCGTAACGATCGGACGATACGAAAGCGCGCCCGCAGACAGTTTGCCAATGTTAACTGCCTCGGATTCGAGAGCGCGGCTTGTTAACGCTCCGCAACTTGTAAGCCACGACTAACAATAAGGAGCAGACGCAAAGTGGATCTTTCGGATTTCTCTGAAGGGACAAAAGCCTCAGCGAGCTATGAAAGGCAGCGTCGAAGGATTACGAGCGATAACGACGATGACGACGGCGGAGAACCCGTTGGTATAACGACGCGAACAGGTGCGCGTGTATACGCGACTGGAATAACTGCAAAGAGGAGCGGCGCGGTGGGAGGTGGGAACTTTGTTCATTATTCCAACAATTAGCGGGGCCCCCTATTTCTTGTCCCGTTCGAGCAAGAAAACGTCTCCTCGCGAGATGGTGGCGCGCGCGCGTGCGAGCGAGTGAGCGTTTCCCCGTCTTTGTTGCTTCCTTCCTCGAGGCGCAGTTTCTCACTTCGCTTTTCTTAACGGCGCTTATCTTTCTGAAGATTGACGAAAGTTGACTTTACTATACCCGACGAAATAAAGGATCCTTGCGTAGTCGGTTAACAAGACTTAGCGATGTGCGAGTTAGTTCTAATTAGCATTCTTCAAAATTCTGCATAAAATCCGTTTCGATCAGAAATCAATTTTTCCACATTTGCGCTTTACGTAACTGCGAGAAAATGTAATTCTACTGTAAATCGATTTTAACGTAAATCGCTTTTTTTTTCAAATCGGTCCCGATTTTCTGCCTGCCAACGACTAAAATACGATTTACTTTCCAACTCCATGCACTTACCGTGCACTTAAGTTAAACTGACCGCGGAGATAATAACATTCTGTAAGCTGCCAGTTGGAGAGAGATACGTTATTAAGGGGTTATGCCTAGTCGCATGGGTAAAAAATATCGATTTTTCAAGAATTTTTTTTTATAACTTGAATGTATATTTTTATTACAAGTTATAGATTATATACAAATACACATAAAGTTATCATACAAATTTAATAATACATAAGTAAGTACATATAAAAGTTATCATACAAATTTTTTTTTATTAATAAAAAACTAAAATTTTTAATGTATTAATAATTGTAAAACGCGAATTTTTGGTAAAACTACTGCCATTTTGTTAAAAATTAAAAAAAATCCTTCATTCACTAACTCGGCATTAATATCTACTAACAGAATATTCTTGGTTTTTTTATTTCAGATGAGCCATTTTGGAGAAATCGTGCTCACCGCAAAGCATTTGAAAAAAATCATAATTCCGGGGATCAAGTGTATTTTGATTATATATTAATTATTTTTCAATAAAAAAATTTGTATGATAACTTTTATATGTGTACTTTTATATAATCTATAACTTGTAATAAAAAATACATTCAAGTTATTCTTGAAAAATCGATTTTTTTTACCCACTAAGCATAACCCCTTAATTTTACGTGATATAAAAAAATATTGTGTACGCTTACCGCAAAAATTATACCGCAATAGTCTCTCTATAATCCGACCCGAGAAGTTCGTGTACGTTCGTGCAGTTTTTTTACTGCTGCACTTAGAGACGCAACTTCTATGTCTCCAAAGAAAGCCGCTGAATGAACATCGCTAAACTAAGTTGTCGGCAACTCGAGCGACAAGGGAAAACGAAACGCTGAAAGATGGTGCGGTCACCAGGTAGCTTTTCGCTGGACGAAATCGACAGGTGCGACCGCAGGCTAAAGCGGGGCTGGCGAACTGCAGAGGAAACCGCAGCTGTCCGAAACCGCCGAGGACACTGCTATTATTCCCTGGCCTGTGCGTTTCGCGTCCCTCAATCCGGACGAGCTCGCTCTATCTTTTTCTTATTCAAGGCGACCTCGTCGTCGATGTCAACCAGGAACCGCGAGCGGCTTTCCCGACAAAGCTTTCCGTATTAATATTCCGCGCCGGTGGAAGTTTCGTATCGTCCGGCAAAAAGTCCTCGTGCTCGGCGATCGTCGCGTTTCTCTGCCGCAAAAACTAACGACTTCCCTTTGCCAAAGGACTGCGATATTTTTGTGGCGCACAGCGTAACGCGGTGCCTCTTCGAAATACGATAAGCCCAGTGACCCACGGTAAGTCCGGTACGCTTCTGTGAGACTAACGCGGAGTGCTAGTGGGTATTAACGTTCATCGTTATTCGCAAGTTTAAAAAGCTCGTAGAAAAGTGTCGCCAAAAAAAAAAGTTGACTGGTACTTCGCTCCATTCTTTTTCAGTGATAAATTAATGGCGCGTATTCACGAGTGATTATCTTATCACAGAGATTAAAAATAGATATTTAATCCAAATTTTGCATCACCGTCGACTCGGTCTCTCCTCGTTGTCGTTAAAAATTTACCGCGCGCGCACGCGCCTCATTCGTGAGTGAGACATTAACAAAGAAAGAGGCCGATCAATTCACGGCTGTCGGAACGATGGGAGAATGCAGAACAAAGTGGCGAACGAGACGAGGGAGCGTGCATACGTAGCTTTCTCCAAGCTTTCTGTAATTAAACAGTGCGCGAGCATACGACAAAAGCGGCGCCGATCTGAAGGTAGCGGAACGAAACAACAGACGGGCATCAAAGCTTTTCGAGCGCATGACGCATAAACGAGCGAACGAATCAACGGCTCTATATGAGCGTGAGATCGTCGCCTGGAAAGTGCGTCGATTGACCGATTACAATTATCTCGCAATCGTCGCGGATAAACGCGCGTCGACAGTTCGCATCGCGAGCGAATTGAGTATTATCGAGTATTAGAATTTGAGTGAAAATCGAGACGCCGCAAACTTACCGCGTTGGACGCAGCTCGGAAAGGAAGATTCGCGCCAATGTAAAATAATGAAGTGCCTCAGCCCGGCGTCGGAAAGATTGAAAAATAAAAACTTCCGGACGGGTTTGCACCTGCGCCCTCCTCGCCGTAAGGCGATAGTAAGGCGAGGATAAGAGGAGAAATAGCTGACAACCCGCGCGGACGTAAATAACCCACGAAGTCGTGAAAAAAGAAACGATAACGGTAGCCGCAATCACGGGAAGTGGCCGAGTTTCAGCAAGTTTCCATAATCCTCCGTGCGATCTTACCGCGCGTCTTTTACGGTCATGACAGAAAGATGAAGATCAGAAGGAAAAACAAGACATGGAATAAAGTCGGCTTTCCCGCCGGATATGCACGTCAGGATGTGCATATCGCATGTGAAGTAAAGTTTAATCGTTCCGATCTCCCAAATGCGCTCTTGGCTTTCTCTAATTAACCGGTATCTTTCAAATCGCCGATTGAAAACACGGAGAGAACAGTTTTGCTGAAAGATCTAAAATTTTAGCTGGATAGATCAGAAAAGTAATTTTATTGAATTATCAAAATAATCATGTAGAATACTCAAACTGCTAGAGCAAAAGTTGCTAGAATATCAACATTTTTTGCGCCCCTAAATTATTATTATATCACAAATTTGTTGGGTGTAATTAATAATAATAAATATTTTTATTAGTTTTCTATGAGGRTTACAACACGGAAAGAACGATTTTGCTGGAAGATTTAAAATTTTAGCCGGTTTACAGATCAGAAAAATAATTTTTTTGAACTATCAAAATAATTATGAGGAATGCTCAAGCTAGTTGCTAGAATATCAAAATTGTTGCTCATTGTTTTTAAGATTCCAACAAAATTATTTCGATGGTCCAACCGAAATTATTTTCAGATCTGTATCCAGCAAAATTTTAGATTCCTCAGCAAAATCTTTCCGTGAAGAATCGAAAACGAAAACGTTTCCTGCGAGCGCGGTGCGTCTATTGCAGATATAAACGGCGAACGGGGTCAAAGGTCACGCATTAAACATTTAGCGCGCACTCCCCACGATAACTTTGACTGCGTCCGCTTCAACGCGGCTGTTAGTATCCCGGACAAAGAGCAACAATCCCGAACGGGTAGATTCAACGCGGAGCAGCCCCTGAATATCGCGACAGCGGCCGGAATTTGCGCGAAACCGAATTTCTACCGTTGCTACCCTGCACCTAATTACGCAATTCATTAACAATACATGTATTTCAAATACACTGCTCTCTCTCCCGCTTCTCTTTCTGCCGCGTTTGAATATCATTAGTCCGTAACAATGCACCCAGTTTTGTAATGTCCATCAAAATCTGCTTCTGTCGGTAGCTGTATCACGTCTGTAATTAAATCCGTGATGGATACCGAATTGAAAAGCCGTATTAAGACAATACCGTGAAAAATCGTGATTGCGATAATATGATTTTTTTTTAGCGAATCACCTCGCTGCGAACACAAAGATAAACAAATCCATATTTGACTTAGACGAGTTGTAAAGAGTTATATTTAATGCGCCTACACAAGCCTCGCTCTTGCGAGCCAAGTCAAATTTACGCTACACATTACATGGACTACAAACATTATGCGTTACTATATGTAGTTAACCAAATCCTGTTAACAAGCTTGAAACGCATTATCATTGAAACTAATTATTCAAAATAAAAAAAGCACATACTTCTACTGGATTTCATCTACAATTTTATACGCAATATTGTAGATCGGAATTATGATAAATGCTTTAATTTTCTCCATATGTATTTATATATGCGTGTGTCGCATCTTTTTCCTTGTAAGAATCATATTAAGCAGATTGCAATACCGTTCCAATAGCGCGTCGCTAAAATCAGAATACCGGCAATACCGCCAATACTTTGCAATTCCCTTTGTACCGAAATGACGGATAAATCACGAAGCTGATTGTCTACACGGCTGAACATTATGGACATTGCTCGTCGGCTTCAGCACGAATTCCGGTTGACAGTTTGATTGCGAGCGCAGATCCGATCCGGCTAACTTACAACGTTATCTAAAACTTTGTTCGGTGCCGATGAAATGAAATAAGCTCAACTGGGAAATTCCTCTCTCTCTCTCTCTCTCTCTCTTTCTCTCTCTATTTCTCTCTTGCTATGACTCTACATTGAAAAGCAAACGGCATATTCCAACATTCCCATTGGGTGTGACATTCAAACTTGAGACGAAGTTATCCAGCGTAATGCAGGAAAACTGAACTTATTTGAACATTCACGATCCTGAGTATACATGGAATAGACTTTGTGATTATCGCATTGTTTTCGAAACTTTTCTGTTATCCCCTAAATTATTATTATATCACAAATTTGTTGGGTGTAATTAATAATAATAAATATTTTTATTAGTTTTCTATGAGGATTACAACACGGAAAGAACGATTTTGYTGGAAGATTTAAAATTTTAGCCGGTTTACAGATCAGAAAAATAATTTTTTTGAACTATCAAAATAATTATGAGGAATGCTCAAGCTAGTTGCTAGAATATCAAAATTGTTGCTCATTATTTTTAAGATTCCAACAAAATTATTTTCAAATCTATATCTCATTCTTTCCGTGAAAGTTTCCGTAAAGGTCTCCCAAACCCAAACTGGGTGAACCCTCAATCAGGATTTTGTTGAGCGTAATTATTGCATCAAAAATCTGTGTGCGCGTGTATGTGTTTCTATGCGCGCACGCATAGTATATTGCTTATAAAAAAAAAAGAAAAAATTATTTAATCATTTCAATATAATAGTGAGATATTAATAGAGAATTTTTTTCGGAAACAATACGGCGATCCTATATAGCTGCGGTAGGAAAAAAGTACAATAGTTTCCGAAAATTAAATTTCTATCTCGCTGAATTTCTTGATGGATCATGTTAATAACCATTGTACGCGCGATAAAACCATTTCAAAAGGCCGAAGTCCGGTTTAAGGGGAGGGAGTTATTTCAATATCGCTATTCTAATACAACGTCATATAATATGTATCGATTGACGGCTTGCTGCTTCCACGGGCTGGAAGAAGTATAACAATCGATATCGTTAATCGCGGACAGGAACTTCTCACAAAGGATGAATACACCGAAAGATGAATACAATGGGCAGATAAGTAGATGGCTTCGTGCTTATATAACTACTCCTCGATTATGCTATTATGCTTCTCCGTTACATACAGGCTTCACTGATTTCACGATAATGTTATTGAGGCAGCAAGGTTAATTAGCAACGTGACAAAACGAATATCGAAATGCTGTAAAATGATGAAATTCACAAATAGCTTAATGGAATTGCTTCTTTGTGCATATACCGGTGAGTCGAAAGTAAGCGGAAATAAAGTTATCATCGGAAGAGATGTTTTTCCCACGTATAATCGCTAAGAAAATTATTTCTAGCACACGTCTTCTTTATAGTCACGCGAAAGCGGGTCCTCACACGCGTTTCTGTCCACTAAGAAACAATTTCATCAGCATATGCTCTGCGGCGGTCTCGGATCGTTCTAAATTAAGAAGCCGACATAAACTTGCTTCCGCTACGGCAAAGCGGCGCTCTATCAGCCCCGGGGGTTGATACGGTCTCTGGTTTCTATTGGCAACGCGATATGGAGTTCACGTCGAATCCGCAGTATCCATAACGGGAGCATGATCCTTTCGAGACTGGTAAATTGAAGCCGAGATACGCAAGACCGGATCGCTTTTCCAAATTGAATTTTCCGCGGTGCTTAAACGTTCTTCCTCGTTCCGCGTTTCCCTACAGCGACAGACTAAAAAATCACTGAAACGTCCGCCTGTATGGCGGTATGTTTTCATCTTCGGGAATAACATCGTCGGCTTCGTCTCAGCTGACGGTACGAGCCATTTATGTGGAAGAACGTCGCAGATGCAAACTTCAGAAGCAATAAATTAAGGTAAGATATAAATATAAATTAGTGCGACTTTATATCTGCTTTAATGATAATATTTACAATAATAAGGTTATAATGTAAAATACACTTCTACGTGGAATTCGATTATTTGGAAATATTGGATCGAATCTGCACGATTCTCTAACATGTTGGCCTCATTCGTCACAATTGATTATGATATATATACTCGAAGTCAACAAGATAAGTTTAATTTGATTCCATTCGTTGTGGAAAAGCATAACTTCCACTTGACAGAGGTAAGACATTGTCTTGGCACCATCAAGAGGAACATGGAATCATTCCGAATATATCCTCGTCCATCGTTCCGTCACGTCGATCTATATAAATGTCAAGCGAAATTAATCAATGATACGACAGCCATATTGCTGACCCATGGACGAATCCACGTGCTTGTATGTCAGTAGTAAATACGAATAACTGGTCAGACTTATCGGCACCACGGCACTCTCGATCTCACTGAAGGATCTGTTTACCAAGATTTCCCCAAGATTTCCAAGCGAGCATTTAATTAACCTGAGTAAATTATTCGAAATTTATGTAAGTTATATGTCGCACTTGTATTTCAAAAGCGACACAACCCAAAAAATTAAATTTCCACTTAAAGAAGGGGAAACCTTTTTCAACTTGACAGAAAATTATTGACTAATCAAATAATGTCGGGAAAAAGGATATATTCTTAACATAAAAGTCATTTTTTATCATTTTCAATTCTTAAAAAAATCTCTTTGAGTTATAATGAGTTTAATGATTTTTTTATAAAAACTATCCTTCTTGAATTGTGACGATTTTGACGATTTTTTACGAAATTAAGTCAGTTCATTTTTTGTATGATTAATAGAGTAATGTTTATCTAATTCATTCATGATAATAATTTAAAAATCACGTTTCTTTAATCGTATCACTTTTGTAATAAGAGTGCGATATCAGTTATCAACGAAAATCGAAATTCAATTTATGAAATTTCCGATATGCAGCAGTCGCAATTACATCACGTTGAAAAATGTAGTACGCGTTGACACTGGTAAAAAAACCTAATAATTACGATTGTTTTATCGATACATGTATACAATGTGTACTCGAGATTTAGGTAACTAATTTTAGTAATTTAAATTTAGATAAATATATTTTCGAGGCGGAAACTCACAACAATAATTAGAGACAGATTTACATCTCCTATTTCGTACATAAAGCCTCTCTATGTTTTCTGTGAATTTCTGATACGCTTGAATGCATTACTCTGTATGAGTAATGCACTTTGCCCGGTTAGGCTTCCGCGCGTGCACATATACATGGACACGCTCGCGCGCATCGTGAAACGAAGGGTCTGAGTGCGGGGAGGTCCGCATAATCCGTGGTCTGGTCCAGATCAAAGTCAAGTCCCGCGTAATATATTCTCTATAAATAACTCACGCCGAGACGTGGAAGACGGAAACGGTATCCCGCGCCGTGACCTTTCCTTCACCTTTCTCGCGTTTCAAATCGAAAATTGTGTAACTGGAGAACCAACAGTAATATGATACGGGAAAATTAAACGGTGAAAACGCTCGCTCCGCAGGGACCGCTGTTACCGCATTCTATTCGGAGAATATAAAATAAACTAGTGACTAGGGAGATATTGACGATAGTTTAATGTTATCAGTTCTTGGGTTTTGTTATTGGATCAGTATCCATAAACAGAAATATAATATTACGTGTATATAATACATATTTTTGTAAGTATATTTCCTAATTTCTAAATCACACTGAGATGTCTTACTCCTTAATAGCATCACTGCGCGCCCGATTGGCACGTACGACAGTTGTGTCGCGCGAAAAGCTCGACGCGGCGAATTGTTCTCGCGATGAAATTTGTCGGCTTATTTGGATAATTTTGTCGTAGAAGAAAAGGGATGGAACCGACTTTATAAAGTTGCCGGTTAATGTGCCGGGGAAATGCGGACAGAGGGCTTAAGCCGTCCGCGACGGCGCTAAATAAGCCCGAGCGTTTCCGGAGTGCTCGGACAATATGGAGGGTACCACGGGATGGGTTTGCCTGCGCGGCTTAAACGGTAATTACGTCCCGGCGCATAATGCGTACATTTGTATCTATTAGTCGACAGTGGAAACAATGACGGCTTCTTGCGCGGCTCCTAAGACCGCGACATTAATCATCGTAACGCGCTGTCGCGCGAATACGCGATACTGATAGGAATCTCGAAACGGAGTGACTTGATAGTTTTCAAGTTAGATTGTGGAAAACGTAGTCGCAACCGCTGTTGCAAACGACGCGTATCGATTTTACGTCGATTACGGAAAAGGATGTCGCGTCGTTAAATACCCCAATGACGAAGCGATGCTTATCGTTACCAAACACAAATACCGTGTCATAACATCAACTTATTAATTTCGGAGTGACTTGATATTTTTCCAGTCAGATCGTGGAAAGCGTAATCGCAACCGTTGTTGCAAAGGGTGCGCATGGATCTTACGTCGATTACGAAAAAGAACGCCGTATAAATGTCTCAACGATGAAGCGACGCTGTCGACGTTTATCGTTACCCAAATACCATGCCATAACATCAATTTATTAATTTCACCAAACGCACTTGTTTTACTGCCAAGGGATTACATCGAAATGAATGTAGTCGTTATCTGTCATACGGTACGTTTATTGCGTGTCGTAAATCCGTGTGGAAATCTCCGGCCATTTACGCCAGTCGGGATAATTTTATGATATTTCTCGAGCGATTTTGCGACCCGACTCGTCTCACGTCCGATAATTTAACTGCGACGGTGACGACTGCGCGCGATCGGACGAAGTTTCTTATCCGTCCTCGATTATAATTGCGATGAGTTTATTACAATTGACATCTCGACGAAACTCTCTCTCCTCGCTCGCTAATCCGCCCCTACGCTCTAGCTAAGATATTCCGCCCGCGCGGAGAGACGTCTCGCGTATAATCCGGGCGGAGTCACGGCGTTAAGTGACGCGGAATTCAGTGTTAGAACGAAAGCCCGGTAGCGGCGGTAACGAAGTCTTTATAGCCATCCCATCGTCGTCAGCACGGGGCGTTAATTAATGCGTTAACGAAGAGGGTGCTCCCCTGCCGAGCCGGTATAAAATCGGTATAAACATTTACGGCTCCCAGAAAAGATATCCGATTACGGCGAAGAACTTGGATACGTGCATTTACTCTGTATAAGTAGTTAATAACTAAAATAACGTAAGACGCTTATTCAATTCCAATAGACAGACAATATATTGGTTATGAGAGCGGAGACAGAGATTTTCTGTTTTTTTCAAGTTCATTAAACGAATAATTTCTTTATAAGTTCATGAATATATTGTGTATAAATATTTCTGCAGAGTGATGTCATTCTTTGTTGTCTCAGAAAATATTGATATCCCGGGAATTTTAAGGGATTTTATGATAATTTCATAACACTAAATTCATAATATATACGAAGTTATCGCTGCTGTGCAGTATTGTACCTTGTTATTTTTCGGTCTTATCGTTTATGCAATTATTCTTCTGATTTCTTCTGATCAGGTCACTTCAAATATTGGTTCCGTGTTGTCCGTATGCACCGTTTTGGGCGTATTCGCGCGTAAGTAACATATCCTGCAAAAGTAAAGAGATTATACGGTTTCGCGGCGTTGAGCGACGGATATGTAGCGCGCACGACGTCGAACGAAATTAAGCCGCGTAGCTTATTAAGCTCGTCGGCATCGTGGAAGTAGGGTCTTGAGAGTCTTGCGCCCTTGCGAGCCTATGAGGGCCGCAAGCTCCTTTCCCAGCCGACTTTCATTTTGCACGCGAGTGACTTCGCTCCCTCGATCTGCCCTTAAAGCAGTCAGCCTCTAAAGACGTAATTTTGCGCCAAGATTGTTTGTACATCGTGAAAAGTAACGCTAGAAAACGATGTACAAAGTTCGTATCTAAATTTCTTAGACTAGTAGGTTTATCCCGTTTCTCGCTCTATCTCTATCTGAGATTATTAATATAAAATTAAAATTAAAAGGAGATCGTATTGTTGTATACAAACAAAAATAAATCGCGTTAGCGGAACAAGTCCTGTTGTTTCTCCAAACAAAGCTTTTTCCACGAATTTTTTGGATGATGGAAACGGTCGATTGGTATATTTAATAAATGTTTTTCAAACAACTGCAATAACAGAGTTTAGTTGCGTAGTGAATCGGAAGGATAACTGTTAAATTTAATAATATAGTTGTTACCTGTCGTATATTGTTCGGGCATTGCCAATTATTGTGAAGAGCAAAATGGAGGAATGTTCGAACTGCGGATTTTCACAGTTGAATAGCGCATACCGAAGTTAAAATCGTTTAACAAGCGTTCCCGCCACTTGACCGCTAATTTTTCTAATGGACGGTATGATGCAAGAATTATTAAGGGATACGTGGCCAAATTGCGCGATATTCTGGATTGGCTTGGAAAGTTTCCAACTAAGAGCAAAGTAGAAATGAGCTCGAGTTACTTGCCAGTGTATCGCAAAACTTGAAATCATGTCGGTTGTTGTTCGTTTCGAGAAGAAACGAGAGTGCCTTATTAAACACGATAAAAAGATTCTACAACAACAACGCCAGCATCTGGATAATAATGCACATTGTTATAATTGTACTTAAAAATATCAATTAATAATATTTCACGTACATGTATTTGCACATTCGTTTTTGCTATTCTTGCCACGTGAAATTTGGAAAGTTCTTAAATGATATGAGACAAAATCTGTATCAAATTTTGTTGACAAATGGAAACATCGCGCATATCAAGAATATTTCGATCTATATTTTTAGCAAACGAAAGCTATAGAATTTTCCTCTCTTACACTCTTGTTTAAACAAAACATCTAAATATACTTTTTTGTCATGTTCTACAAGAGCAATAAAGATATCCATTATCGTACGGGAGTGTTTTAATTAGCGGACGATTTGCGAGAATGTTAAGACAGTCGGCAACGCGAAACGGAGTGGATGTGCTTTGCGTATAGCAGAGGGTGAGATTTGCTTCGAGTACATCAGGATCAGCGAGAGAAGCGGACTCTGAATCTTTCATGAAGAGGTCCGGTCCCTTTTAATGTGCATGTTAGATGGCAGTCGCTGATGCGATCTATGTATACATAATGTGCATGTATGAATATAGCGGTGTACAAGTCCCTTCCGGTGTATCACATCCTTATACATGAGACACAAATCCTGAGCGCTCTGATTATGGATCCCGAGATGATCCTTGCCGCTTGCCGATTAATGCGTATATTTTTCACTCACCAAAAAAATCGTGACCTGATTTACATATTTCGCGAAACCAAGAACTTTCGTGAGAATTTTCATCACGTCCGAATTATCAAATAATCTCTGGAAATATTTAATACCGAACACGAGAATCGCGCAATAATTTTCGAATAATAAATTTTTTTATCGTGCCTGCTCTCTTCATTCGATTTTCGAAAATTCATCTTAGACTCATCATTAGATAAGCTAATTTAATTAGCTTCATCACGGTACAAAGCAGGTGTTTGATGATGCCCGTAAATGAAACGATCTCACGGTACATCGTCTTCCGCGAACAATCAATGAAGTATTTGTAGATGGTCTTTGAGCACAAGGGCGCTATAGATCAGCTCTGTGTACGCAGGTTTCGCAAGCGGATAATCAATACGCATTGTGTCGTCAACGCTGTCGTTATCATCACCGTCATCGCTATCGTCTTCTTCGATGCTGTCATGGACGTCGTCGTCGACGTATCTAATCCGTTAATGACTATTGTTGTGTGTATCGAGGAGAGGAATCATCCCTTAGCGTCGACGTGACCCCAACAACCTAACCCAGACTGACCTGAATTATCTGACTATATACGCGGCCAAGCCGAGGTGGACGTATGTCCGTTAAGCTTCTCTTGCCTGCTCCTACGAGTATCTGCGCTAATCTGGGGAGAAAATCGGCTCTCTCTCGCCAATCGATCAGCAAGCTTATTCCATCAGCCCGTATCATCACCTTGCGAAAATACGTATCTCAGTATTGAAGCCATTAAACGGTACAACACGTGAGTATAAGGATCCAATGATGGACCTTTATTCTGATGCAAATTCTTAGTTTTCGCTTCAGTGAAATAGTAGACAAGTAGCTCTTATCATAATCCTATGCAAATATTTATCGCATTAATGCAAAATGAGAAGCTAGCCGCTTGACTGGTGACTACTCGTCATGGATGAATCGGCATTATTCAGGCCAACAAAGCAAACGAAATTCAATCGCTCTATCGAATCCGCATGACCCGTAAACCTCATTCCCGTTATCGTCCAATCGGAAACAGGTCCATGCGACGTCGTTCATGTTCGAAACCCGTCGAGGATTATCAAACTGCTAAACGATGTTTCGTTGTCACGAATAACAAACACATTTCAAGTAGTGGGCAAAGGCTCTTGCACGCGCAACGCGGCCAAAAGGGAGGGGGCATCAAACGGTTAATTAACTATTCGAGGAGATTAATGATGGATTTCGAGAGCGCCGATGTCGACTTGACAAAGCCCTCGAGATCAAGAGACTATCGCAGGGGAATCGACAGAGGAGAAGAGGAAAGAATCGGCAAGAGGTTGAGAGTTTCGATGATAGGAATGATATAATAAAAAAAAGTGCAGAGAGAGGCCTATAAGAGTTACTTTCTCTAGTCTTTCTTCTTTTTCCTCTTTTATTTTAAGCAAGAAAATACATCGGACAAAGATTTTAATTTAATGTAATTATTAACTTCGATTAGTTTACAATGCGTTTATCTCTACGCGCGTATTTATTATACTTTCAGGAGTTTTATAATGTATACAACGATTTAATGCTAAAGTCTATTCTTATTTCAAGATAAATAATATTTTAGACTACTAATACGGCTTCGTGATTGGTTTATGATATCTTAAGTCTGTATTTAAAACGATTTTAAATAGAAGAATCGACTATAAATACCAGCTTGTAATTGGCTTATGATATCTTAAGACTGTACTTAAGATGGTTTTAAATATAAGAACGGAATATTGGCTTAAGGCTTATTATTGACATACCAATGAGTAAACAAATACTTAATGAAAAAGTTAAGAGGAACTTAAATGTAGATAAGAATGGATCACGAATACAGTCTTATCATCGACGTACCAATGAGTAAGCAAACAATTAATGAAGAAATAAGGTCGCACGATCCAAAAGAGAAATACGGATCGCGTTCTGCGCAAAGATGAGCCGGGAAGACCGTGGGGAGAGGAGAGTACGCATCGAGCGATCGGGTAATCAGTATGAGACCCTCCGTCGCCACTTTGTCGTAACACAAACGTCGATCGATGCGTTGTTACAAACACACAGGTGAATATCGATGCGACGCGACGCATTTCGATGAACCGCGTTGGCACGCGGCGTCAGTCGCCGTGACGGACTCGTTTTCACGGTTTTCGCACATGCGATTTGGCCCGTCGGCACGTGAGTCCGTTGCGAATTCGTGTTTCGCCGAGCGCAACGACGAAAATGTTAGCAATTATATCGCGGCGTGCCGGTGCGAAGGATGCAGATGCGGTCCGCAATCGAACGCGTGATTGGACGAACGAGCGTATCTGGCGACGATTAAACATAAATATCGCTGGCGCGTGAGAATAATACACGTGCCGACGTTTAAACACGGTCAATATATTATGCATTTTAGAATTAAGGAGCCTAGTCGCATGGGTAAAAAAATTGATTTTTCAAGAATTTTTTTTTATAATTTCAATGTATTTTTTTATTACAAGTAATGGATTATATGAAAGTACACATATATAAGTTATCATACAAATTTTTTTATTGAAAAATATTAATATATAGCAAGAAATTAAGATTGTGGCCAAAACGAGCAATTAAAGATGTTAATTAAATGATGTTAATAAAATGTCATTTTCTATATATTATTGAAATTTAATTCAAATGTAATATACAAGATTAAAAATCGTACGTTTCGGTATAATTCTTGAATCTTCTTCAGCGGTAAATAGTAATAATAAACAATAATTGTCATAATAATAAAAGAGATAAAACTAAATAAATAATAGAACAAAGAAATGTAAAGACGATTTTTAACAAAATGCGGCAGTTTTATCAAAAATTCGCGTTTTACGACGTTAAAAACTTTAGTTTTTCGTTAATAAAAAAAAAGTTTTTGTTAAAATAAAAAATCCTTCGTTTACTAACTCGACATTGACATCTACTAACAGAATATTCTTGGTGTTTTTATTTCAGATGAGTCATTTTGGAGAAATCGTGCTCACCACAAAGCATTTGAAAAAAATCGTGGTTCCGGGGATCAAGTGTATTTTGATTATATATTAATTATTTTTCAATAAAAAAACTTATATGATAACTTTTATATGTGTACTTTTATATAATCTATAACTTGTAATAAAAATATACATTCAAGTTATAAAAAAAATTTATGAAAAATCGAAAAAAAGAGATAACAACTTGTCTCCTTGCAAAAATAAGAACGTCGCATCACATACGGCACACGTGGAAACTAGCGCGAGAGAATTTGTCCCGTGAGTTTAAATCGTACTGTTCCCCGTGCACAGTTTCCTTAGGACATTCTAATCCGAGGTTTACATCGTACATACGCAGCTCGAATATAGCCCGATAATTTGCTAGGCAAACGGCGTCGAGGTGTTACCGATGTCTAGCGCGAAATCCGGCTTTGCGCGCGCGTTAGATTGGCGCCTAACGAGCGGACGATCCGCCTCGCTCCGGCGCGTTACTCCGCGAGATACTCGCGGGAGTACTCGCGGTAGTGCCGACGGCGTAAATACTCGCCGTATCGCGCGCCGCGCAACATCGAACGGCCATTTCGTCGCGGCAAAATAACCGCAATTACGCGATCTACGCGTAATCCGTTAAGTCCCTGACACAATATTCCGCGTTATTACAGCGAGGAAGGGGCAATTAACGCGACCGCGCGGCTAATCCTCGCCTGCTCGATAGCGTTTGCACGTGCCGCGCGCTATTCCGTTTGTTATGTTATTCATTAGCTGCGCCTAGGAAGCCCCGAATTACACAGGCTATCTCTCCACCCCGACTTACGCTCGTAAGTCCATGGTCCGGGCCTTTGAATCGTATTTGCCCGCGCATACGTTTAAGCGCTTTGACCGAAGTGTGCCGATTAGCCGAGCTTTCCGCGAAAACCTTGAACACCGTCGCGGCTTCCGCCGTTTCCGTCCGATGCCGCAACGGATGAAACGTTAAACGGCTTGGGACTCGTTAGACCGCGATGTATTCTCACGTTCGGGAAAGAGGAAAATCCTCCCCATAGGCGAGAGAGAACGCGCGCGTTTTAACGCCGCTCGAAAACTTTGAGTAACGATCGGTTGTTGGTCTGTTACCTCTTCCCCTTCCCCCGGGTGCTCGTATTAATGCATTAAAGCCCCGTAAATATTTGGAATTTCGCTTCGCAATAATCTGTGTTTGTACATTTATAAGAGTATCGTATGCGATATTGCGGAAAATGTCGGACGAACGTATGAAATCACTTTGTCCGTACTTTTCGAGTGATAGCACAATTCGATAAATCTGATATATCCAACAACGTACAGTAACTGAAACAGAGGATTCATGGAGGAGAAATGTCATCTTGTTACCAACGAAAGGTTACCCACTGTGTCAAACGTAGGCAGAGAACAAAGAAGCAGGATTCGATGGACAAAGAGCCAAAACGGATCGCATTCGAAACTCGCATGTCGCATAGGAATCCAACAATGGTCGGGTATCAACCGATTCACGTTCAGGAGGAAACTTTGGTTTCGCGTTCGCCAGCGTCAACTTGCTTGCGTAACCAGTAAGAAGAGCTACAAATGCTTGTGGACAATCAATGCCGATGCGCTGAAAATAATCGTCGAAATTTTAGACGTTTGCTAAATGTAATGTCAGTGAGATAAATGTCGTGGCGCGCGGAAACACGTTTTGAAGAGAAATTAATAATATACTTGTACGCGACTACTTGCTCGACGTCAGTTTTGCAGCTCCATGAAAATTGATTGGGAGAACATGTCCCGCGATACACGCAGGACTTTCCTTCTTCGCCACGGGTTTTCGAGACTGACAATAAATGACAGGGAAGTACGGGAAATCCCATTTGCTGTCGATCCGGAATGATTGATAAATTGCTTTATTAATCCTCGAGCGACGAAGATAAAGTTTCGTCGCAGACGATAGTTTCCGGAAGTTAACTTCTCTCGAAACACACTCGCGTGCGGAATTCTTCTCGTTTACACCAATAAAAGCTGAAGCGAGCTCATCACAAAAATGAAACGAATCAACGACTTAAAATAGAAAAAAAAAATTATCGCTCGATTAGAAATTCGCAAAGTTAGGAAAACAAAAAAATGGTTTACTTACGTGAATGGCAGAAGTTTCAAGAAGATAGGAAGGACTGTCAAGTGCAGATACGGACATCACATCGACTGGCTTAGCCGTTATAAGCGCAGGGGATCGAAGTCGAATCGTGCCATATGATTTTTTTAATTTTAATTTTTCGAAAATCGCAATACCATTCTTCGCAGAATTGTATGTAGAAATAAACGCTCCTTCCAATAGAAAATATTTTCTTTCTCTAACATTTAGCATCGCGTTATTTCAAGATCACAATAATAATTGACGTTACACTATCAAGACAATGATTTTTTAACATGATTCTAGAAATGTTTTCAATATTGATGAAAGTCTTTTCTCTCAGATCGTATAAAGTCGGTAATATAATTTGTGTACGAGTCTCACATCTTACTCCTATAAATATCTTAATTAATTTTCGATTTTTAACTATATTTTTCTAGATTTACTAATTCCACCAAGAAATTGTAGGAAAGAGAAACAGAGCGATAGTCGTAGAGATGCAAGAGAATATACGAGAATGAAAGAGAAGGAAGGGCGTGATAGATACAGAGAGTTCTACGAGAGACAGAAGTAAAAAAAAAAAAAGAAAGAGAACTAAAAACGTGGCGCATACGGGAGAGCTCGTACCTTCTGCCCGCTGTGAAGAGTATCTCTGTAAAGTAAAACAGAAAAGAGAAGAGTTAGAAAAAGTGTACACAAATACGATAGGTAGATAGATAGATAGATATGATAGAGAGCGGGTAGTAGGCATAGATTCTAATTGTAAGTTGAAACAGTCATAATTCTATTAATAAAGATCGCAATAATGAAGACAGACGTGTGCGTGTGTATGAAAGAAAGACAGAGAAAGAAAGAGAAAGGCACAGAAATGGATGCCAGAGAAGAGATAGAAGTAACATGTAAAGCAAAAGTGGCAGAATAGAAATTCGATTTTCGTGAATTACGTAAATTTTGTCGATTAAATAATTTTGTCTCTGACAAAATAAAAAATTAT
This sequence comes from Cephalotes varians, assembly GCA_037157785.1. NCBI lineage: Eukaryota > Metazoa > Arthropoda > Insecta > Hymenoptera > Formicidae > Cephalotes > Cephalotes varians. The sequence goes on along the minus strand of JANQDE010000050.1, from coordinate 263,065 downwards.
TGATTAGAAAAACTGATTATTTTGAATTGTTTTTTATTAACATTCACGGCTGTATTTATTACAAGCGGAATCTTCAATGTACTTTGTCGACGCGCGCATAAGAGGTTCAATGAAAAAAAAAAAGATACAAAAACACAATATCATGCGTCCCAACATTATTTATTCAATTTTTATTTACAACTTAAAAACTAAAAATATCTAAAAACTAAAATATGTCTAGAGGTAGCTCCTTCTCCGCCTCCGAATATCAGTAGCTGCAACCATTGGCCTGAAAGAAAGCCCAGATTGAAGGAACTGAAACCAACGAAGAGATAAGCGTAACGTTTCATAACGTCTAAAAATAACGTCTAAAAAAAAATAGGATTTTTAAAAAAACGAGTGTTCATAGCGCAATCAAACCGCGGTTTCGTCCATAAACATAATGATTACACGCATAGTATTCAAATTCTGCATAACATTTCTACGCGCTAATACTAAGAGAGAATCTCTTTCTTCTAATATTGTTCCATAGCTTCAAATTAATTCCAATTGAAATTTATTTTTGCGAAGACCCCAAAAAAGACCCTCCAGGTGATTTAGTCCACCACGTACACGGCAAAGTTTCCCCCTTAGGTACTATTTACGTAAGCAGAAGGCTGAAGTTTGCATAACTTCCGGTTTGCGATGGCCCAGACGATTTTTCGAGGCGCCGCGTAATGCCCCGCGCGTATTTAATTTACTCGCGTCTTGCTTACCGTCGGCGACGAATTCTAATTAGTCGGCACGTCGTCGGCGCATTATCAACCCTTCGCGAATTGCTGCCTGTTGGTCCACGATAACACGCGAGGGTTTCCCCTTAGCGAGCGAATCGCAACGGCACGAGGAACTAATGTAAGCAGAATTTCGACTTAGGACGCGAACAACGAGCAAACGGCGGATCTGGCCGCAGGATGCGGCTTATTCTGCCATTATGATTAAAGTAAAGAAACTACCCCCGTTTTTCCAGAGAGTGAATGTTACCGTAATGTCTATCAATTATTTTTAATGTCTGCTATTCTTTTAAAATATGTATTAATTATTTTTTCCCTCGAGGTTTGCTCTTTAAAATTCAGCGCCTTATGATAATTATGAAACAGCATATTAATAGTAATCATTGTTACACCGAGGTATTTCATAAATTAATGTTATTGCTGCGGAAATAACGACTAATATGCTAATATAATTTTGTCAGTAGAATAACAAATGCGGTCGACGAGCGATGAGCTTCTCATAATATGACACAGATCCGAATTTGTCAATAATAGCGATGAAGTATCCATTAATTTTACATAATTACAAATAAGCTTAATGGCATATATATATATGGCATATATATATGGGATAGGCTATTTCGAGTCTGATTACGCGCATACTAGAGCTACAGGTAAGCAAACATCTCGGGTGAAGAGCCAAATCGGAATATACTGATTGCACCCCTTATTGCACGATGTATCATCGATGTCCCGTAATCGGAATGGAATCGGATACTAACGCAACAGTGCGATATACATTATTGCATTAGTTGTATTAATTATGCTAATTGATGGTATTAAACAATGTCAACAAACAGCGGTACGGACTACAGTGACGCATAACATTGTCGGTTATCTAACGCGGATGCCGCACTGCGCAAATCGTGTAAATCGTGCGTAATCTCGTTTGAATAAAATTCTTTTCTACTTATTACATGAGGTATTTAACGGTATGCATCCCACAATATGGATCGTAAGCCAGACTAATCTCGCAGGAATAATTGATCGCGCAGTCATTTAAGCTTTAGCGAGACCATGGATGCGAACTCGATACACTCGCACACATCATGTGCACCATGTACACATGTTTTTTTTAGCGACAGTGTAATAAACATTCGAGGAAAAGCGGAAACAGTTAATTTTTATAATAAGAAGAGTAAAGGCAAGACGTTAATCGGATAGCGAAAATTAAAGCTCAATTTTTTATCTACATTCCTTAATTAGAAAAAATGAAAATGACGTGTGAAACGGACTATTTCGCAAAACGCGATCCATGTGAAATTTTCATGGTAAAACCGACATCGATTTAGCACGATCCTTTAGCGCTCCTTCAGCTCGCGCATGTCGCGCATTCGTGCGGACTCGTATTGACATGTAGGACGTGTTTTGCCTGGGCTCGCAGCACACAGGCGCCAATTCGCAGACACTCGAGGGCACATGCACGCGCATCAACGGATACCACATGGCGATTGGCACTCGAGAATGCCGTATGTACGGCGTCCTCATCGACCAAGCGCGTGCATGTGTGTGTGTGTCCCGCCGAGGGTGGCTGTGTGCGTGCTAGAGAGAGAGAGAGGGCGGATAAGCGAGGGTAGGATGATGCAGCAGCTACAGGTAAATGTAATTAGGGATTGATCGAATGGTAAGCGCGCGGAGGCGTCTAATTGCCCGAGCCGATAGCTATCTTCCGGCGGATGCTTGACCGACGAGAAAGCTCGAAGCTCCTAGGATTACGATTGGCGGAACAGCGATTGGAGGGTCGGCGGCGACCAGGAAGAACCTGGTGAGGCGAGATTATGATCCCTTCGAATTGATCGCGATGGGATCTTCGGCCTATCGTCGAATTTCGAGATTTTACGCAAAAGTGAAAGTCGTTGTAAGGACATCGTCGTTGGCGAAGCTGTCGACGAAGTTGAACGTGAATGGAACTTTCGCGTCTCCATTTCCGGGGTGTGTAACCGAAGCGACGTACTAAGGCCGTTCTACAATAGCGTAAACGTAGTCGTAGGTGATTGTAGTTGTAAGAATTGCTTATTCTTCTCACATTCGACTGTGATTGGTCAATTCTTACAACTACAACCACTTACGTTTACTCTATTGTAGAATCGGCTTTAACGAAGAGACGCCGTAGAGTCGAAGCGTGACGCACGAAATTTCCATTTAAGCTACGAACGTCGAAGTTACGAGACGGACCATCTCGTGAGCGACTATCGATAGATAGGGACGGAGACAGAGACAAAACGGCGAAGCGGGGGGAGGGAGAGGGAACTGAGGGACAAGCTTGCATGAAGGGAGACCCGGGCACCAAACTATTGTTGCCAATATCTCGGACAGTTCAATTACTTGGTTATTACGCGCCTCCAAACTGACAGGGTTGCTTACATGCTTCGCCAAGCGGCTAATGCATACATGCATGTACACAAACTGCACTTATGATGACATTTCGCGTGATCCCGTCGCAAAGCGAACTCTCCGCCGTCTGCGTCATCGAGCATTAATCCGTCGCAATCTATGGCGCGTTTATAGCGCGAGTCTGTTTGAGAACCTAATCGTTTAATCTCACAGAGACACTTAGCAAGCGTAATTAAATTGACGAATTAAAAATATGCAATATGCTCTAATCCGAAGCTATCGCTGATCTCGGTTTGACTCAAAGTTCCTTTCGTAAAAATCATACAAGTTATTAACACAATGGAACATTTTTCCCCAGCGGAGAATAAATCCACTCTCCCTCGCTTTTTTTTATTAATCTTGATTACCAGTCGCTATTCGAGTTGAACGGGAATTTAATTCTACGCGGATCCAAATATACGTGAGAATATTGTATGAATGAATTTTATTTTCCGTTCTTTTCTCTTCATTTTTTCTAAATTCATAATAAAGGAAAATTATTACTCTGAAAACTGACAAGTGCGACAAACCGTTTCATTGAAAACTCCCCTTGTAGAGTCTCCCCTTGTAAGATGTTCATCATCACAATGTGAAAGGTCGATGCTAAGAGGTCTCATTTTCTAAATATTTTATTTTTTAGGGTCGGCATAATTCAAGTCAAGAATGAAACCACATTTTGCACTTCGTTTTCATTTAATGGAATCGACGCATCGGCCATGACGCATAACGATTGATATTTCGGTTAACTGTACAGCCGATGCACGTTGATTGGAACGAACGCTTTTTTTCTCCTCCCCCCCCCCCGACATTCGGCAATAAGCGTACCAGTGAAATGATTTCCATTTCACGTGACCAAAACGAGCAGCACGCGAGAGAGAGAGAGAGAAAGAGAGAGAGAGAGAGAGAGAGAGAGAGATCCCGTACCGTAGAAATAAAATTTAGGATTATTAATACGGCATGTCATGTATCGTATTTCACTTTTTTGTTCTTATAATTCTTATACTATATAAAAATTATACTGTTGCAGCGCAATATAATATGATTGAGAATGTCATAACGTTTTTTAGCGATAAATCAGAAATAATCGGTATAATAATATTTCTTTTTCCAAAACGCATTTAAACAACGCATGTGTACTGAAATGTTAAAATTGATAATTTTGTTCATTTCTCGACTTTAAATTTCATGAGAATCAATAATTATTATAAGATTTTTTTTTTAATTACGACAACCATAAAAATAATTTTTCTCTGTCAGCTCGACATTTAATATTTAGCGAGACTATTTTAATCTAAAATCGCGAATTCTCTGATTGTTACTGCAATACATGTACAAACGTAAGAGAGTGTTTGAACATGATTTCATAAATCTCTCGAACAACGGAACGAAAGACGGCCGCGAGACGAATAATTTTGATCGAAAGCGTAGAATTCGATTTGTCAACTTCCGTAGTTGCGAAGTGGATTGCCCGGCCATCCTCGCTCGGTTTGCAAGGCCGGCTTCGGCGTGCATTTACGATACTAATGAGTCGAACGACAAACTTTTCCATCGGCGATGCAAATGAAGCGCGCGCAGCTACAACCGATGTACTTGCGCTTGTCGGAGCCGCGAGGATTAATGGAAAAACGCTTCGGATGCGCCGCGGCTCGCGATAATTGATCCCAGTTTCCTGACTTAATTGACATAGTTTTAGATAAGTACCTAAGAAGCGGTTCCTTAAAACGGTAGATGGTTCGCAAAAACTGATTTGATTGATAGTCGAAGTATAACGAGAACGTTGAAATGTCATAAATAAATGAGAAAATGAAAGATTAAATTAGAGTAAGAGAAACGTGACGTAAATGAGAATTTCAGTAGTAAAGCCATTATTTTCGTTACGTTTGTATAAACAATATTTTATAATTTTTATAAAAATTTAATATTTTACGTTATAATATTTATGTAAAATATCTCATACTTTATAAGCAACTTGATATAATTTATAAACAAGCTGCTATATATTTGCGGCGTGTATTTTTCAATATTAATCACAGACATTACGTTTGCATTTTGATTAATTGACGCGACCATGTATAAAATAAAATAAAAGTTTTCATGATAATTAATGAAATCTAATTGCATAGAGGGAATGGAATGGAACATAATATTTCGCTCAGCTTCCTATATTTAATTTAATATCATGCACAAAAAAAGTCCCGCGTTTGTTCACTTTATTAAATGGACTTGTAGTTCCGCGTTAATATAATTGCGCGCCGCTATGCAAATGTAACGGGTAAAAATATGAATCACGCAACACACATCACGTTTCGCTTAACAAACTTTACATTACATTACCAAACATAATCTTCGCGTATTCATTTTACATGTTCGCTGCCAGTAAACGCCGCTCCCAAATGTGCAATCACAAATGGAAAGCTTGGCGATTTTTCGCGTTGATTTTATCTGCGAAAATAGATTTCAATTACGACTCTTGAATTCTATATGTTAGATTAAATTGTAAATAATTTCGAATACTCATTTCAATCCGCCATAACGAACCAAATGAGCAATTTTCTAAATAACTAAACTTATCAGCATAATTAATTATTTAGAAAGAACATATGAATTTATACAATAATAATAAAGAATGATAATTGACCGAGATGTGGATAATACAATTTCATAAACGAAATTTTATAACGAAAGTCATTTTCGGTCAAAGCGAATCTTGGTGCTTAATAATATTGAATTTTTGCAATTTCCAACTTATGCAAACTGCGCGTTGATTATTTGTCGATCTTAAAACACAATTCTAAGTCGCTACAATTCTAAGAAGTCAGAGTGCGTAATATCACAAATTAAATTGCACAAGCAATTTAATAATATTAATAATATTGATTAATATAATATTGATATTATTATTGCTAATAAGCATCTTTAAACACTGTAAAGAATTTATTGCGAAAAATATCACCTCAGCCAAGGCGGCATAAAAAAAAAAGAAAAACAGCATAGAAAGAAAAAAAAGAAAAACGTAAATAATGTAAAATAATATGCAAAAATAATATTTCTTACGAGAATGTTTTCGTACTTTTTCTTACGAAAGCTGTTTCAATTTGCATAAAACAAGAAAATATTAAACGTTCGTTACAAATATTCATCAAATGTACGTGTAAACAATTGGAAAATTTGTGTTAAATTTAACACATTTCAAACGGTGCCGTGTCCAAACGATCCAAAGCTTTGTATTAATTTAACACAAGAGGAATATGTTAGAAAATAACACAAGTATTATGTAAAAGTTAATTCAAAATTAAATCAATCAACACAAATTAAAAATTAAATAAAAAATGTAACACTGACACAATTTGGAAATAAAATAAAATGTGAAAATAAAATGTAGGAGCATATTCAGTAAAATTAACATCTATAATGTATTAAATTAACACGTACATTCATCTTTTATTCATTTATCTTATAATTTATATTTTATAATTACATTATTTTCATATTATTTTCATTTTGTTCACTTCTTCATATGTATATAAATTATGTCATTTTGAGACTAAGAAATATTAAATCAACTTAACACAAAACATTCAAATAATAAATGTATATTTATATTATGTTAAATTAACATTAGGGTATATTAAAAAGTCAATATAAAAATTTTAACAAAGATCAGTTTTGACACAAATATAAAATTACTATAAATATATTTATTTATAGTTTTTTACAAATATAAAATCTTTTTTACTTTACGCGTTATTATTGATAATTATATTCCAGTAAATTCTGCCTTCGTCAACCTTTAGTATCGTGATATATATGTATATCTGGAAACTGATTATTAAATAACATCAAATAGCACGCGTTGCGGCTTCCTTTTGCCTTGTGTTTCGCAATGCACAGTTTCGGGATCGAACGCTGATTCGTCGAAAACATGCGACATAACAAAATGATCGTTATGTCGTTTCAATTATTCTATAAAATTATAAACGAAAGAGCGCAACCGTAGCTCTACTCTCTAAATAGAAATCAGTGTATTATTCACTGATTTACGGTGCTATACTTATAACTGTGATTATTAGTGAGTATTTACTGTTTCTCAGCGATTTTGATTAAGAAGGAAGTACTTTCACTAATCAGAATCAGTATATTATCACTGAACGACATATATTGATATAGTTATAAGTATTGCACTGAAATCAGTGAAATTTCACTGATTTCGATTTAGAGAGTAATTTAAATTTTGAGGCTGCCGGTTACGACGCGATTTAGCCATCGTGCGCGCGCACGTGTGTGTGTGTGTGTGTGTGTGTGTGTGTGTGTGTGTGTGTGTGTGTGTGTGTATGTTGCAGATATAATATAATATATTATATATTATAAAAATAATTCCATTAAAAATTTAATTTATAAAATTTAATTTTTATTTATTGTTTTTCTTTAATAAATAAAATATATAAAATTTTAAAAATAGTTAAGATATATTTTAATAATATACTTTAATAAAAATTAATATTTATAATGATTTAAATTTATGAGAATAAAATATAGTAATTTAATATGTTTAATAATAATAAAACTGGTGCCAGCAATTGCGGTTATACTAATTATTGTGAGAAAATTAATTTAATTAATAATTTAAAATTTTATATAATAAATAAGATTTTATATGATGAAATATTTAAAATTTTAAATTATTATTATAAATGAATAAAAAATTATAATTTGTGAGGCTAGGTAATAAACTAGGTACTAAACGTTGAAAAGGTGACAAAATAATGAACAGTCGAAATTGCCGTAAATAAGTAGACGATAAAATCATGCTAACAATTAACAACTCATCGCCTAATACCTTACTTTCTAAATCAAAATCAGTGATATATGCTATACTTATATAACTATATCAAACAGTGAAATATACACTATCTTTCAGTAATACACTGATTCTGATCGGTGAAAATATCCTCCTCTTTAAAATCGCTGAGAAACAGTGAATACTCACTAATGATCACAGTTATAAACATAGCACTGCAAATCAGAATAATATACTGATTCAGAGAGTACGTAAGCATACCTTTACGTAAGCATGAAAGAATTATTACGAGCAAAAATCCTTGAATTCTGCATCTAATCGATATCGCGAAGTAATCGCAAAAAACAGGCGCGGAAAGTGTTCGCGCGGGGGCGCGAAAGCATGGACCTTTATTTACCGAATGGAAACTGATAAAAATCTGCAAAAACCACCGCCGCAGCCACCGACGCCGCCGGCTGCCGCGCGCGCATCCATCGGGGTTAAAAGTTTAATACCACCGCTAGAATTTCACCTCTCTCGGAGAGAGAGAGAGCGATGGACCGAAGTTCGATATTAACTTTTCCCTTCCTTTCCCAACCCTCCCCTGCTTTCCCCAGCCCACTCCCTTTTTTTCGGGCGGGGGCGCGAGAGAACTCGATGGTGTTTTTTACAAGCTGTTCATCCTATTTCCCGAGAGCCGTTGGCCGTATATCGGCTACATTTTCGCTCATTAAAAAGTTCCCGTGCTCGTGCCCAAGCGGGTGCCTCTCTCGTTCGCCTTCTTCTCGTCTTTACAGGGCGCGGTGGCGTCCAGACGGGATTTTCATTATTAAAAAGTATTACAGCTGGCCGAAGCAAGGGTGAAGAGAAGCGCGGAGAAAGGGAAAGGGGGAGGAAGGGAGCTGGGACGGTGGCCGAACGAGGGAATAAATGGGGGATTACTTCGGGCACCGAGGTGGCGGAGCTAATTTCAAAAACCCGGGTGGAGTAATCGCCGGGATCTTGAAGGCTTCCCGGATGAACTCGGCGACGACGGCGAACATCCCGCCATTTCCTCTCTGTATCTCCGCGCGATTAGCGTGTCCGTCCCATAAACGCGCGGTGGCGGTCTTAAATAAATTACCTCGACCTGCTGCGATCGGCGTACTCGTGACGCTACTTTAAGCGCAATATTAAATGTCCCCGGTCGGTTTAGAAGAGCGAAATAGTATTAAATACATGAAGAAAATGCACAGCGTGGCAAATTCGAGGCTCAACGAATGTAGTTAGTGACGCAAGTCTATGACGACGTGGTTACGGCATGACCAACGAGATATTCTATTTGATCTTCATACGCAAATGTTTACAATCCCATTAGATTCAGATTTGTCGAGAACGAGAACGCATGGGATGATAGTAAATACTGACCGGTATCGATATCGCGTCAACCGGATTACGTCAAGTAAATACAATTATTATTATAGCGCTCAAAACTTTGGAACTTATATCGAAGATTCGTCGAGAACGTAATTAATCCTCTAATTAATCTACTAACTTATGTTAGGCCGAATTTTATCCTCATTATAATTCTAAGATGAATACCGACTAAAGTATTATCTTACTGCTTAGGAAAAAAGGAGCAAAATAAAATAATGTTGCAATTTTTAAATCCTGAAACCCTAAGTAGACTCCTTATTTTTTAAAGACTACTTAAACGAGGGGCATCTGTATTAGCATGTTTAAAAAAATATTACAAATATACATTCTCTCTCTCTTTCATACTCTCGTGAGAATGTAGGATAATGCATTATTCTTGGATAGAGTAACGAGAAATTTGTTTACGGCTGGTGGTTATGGAAATTCATAGGAGGCGAAGAAAAGTGTAGCAGCTCTAATATTTCATGACTTCTAGACACCCACGTGATCATAATATGCACGGAATACATTTAATTTTTTCACCGAACTTGATTACTCAGTTACCGTGGGAAAACACGTGGAATTTAGTTAATTTCGACGCGCACATACGCGACCGGCATGCCTTTTAAACCGCGCTTAATTAAAACTTTAGATTGCCTACTGAATACATTAATGTTATACTTTCTGCAGAAAAGTACGATAAAATAGAATGAAATATATCGTGAAATATACCGATAACAGTTTTGCTCGTCTTGATTTAAATTGGAAAATGGAAATAGAAGTTTTACTTAAATCCTGGTCAATTAAGCCTCGGAGGTGCAAATAAATGAAAGCGCTCTGTTTTCCCGTTGATTTCAACTGGACTTTGCAGATTTAGCAGAAATTTAATTTAAACCTTTAGACTATTCTGATATATCTATCAATCGCATCTATCAAGAACTTCATTATGCGCTATGCATACAATGCGCTGTGCATTTTAAATTTTTAGCATTAGACATCAAAATTATATCACTCAAATAATAATTATATTAATTTATTCTTTTCGAAAGATAGATGAAACCATTTATTACTTGAATTTATCAGTAAAAAGATAGGGATCATTTATTCTTTTTATCTACGTTTAATCTTTGTATCTTTTTTCCAGACATCTCACCTAAATTTTCGGAAAAAACAGCTCTTTTACCCCTCAATTGCGGCCTAAAAATTTTTATTAAGACCCGAGTTACAAGAATTTAACACGTTCGCTACCACGGTCAAGTTGGAAAAATTCTCGTTATGGCTTATGCCCTTTTTTACGTTATATATCGCACATATTCACTTGTACACATATAAAACACATATGGATAATCAACAATAATTGATGAACAAGTAATTGGTAATCAACTTGTACACATATATAGATAATCAACAATGTCACACATATGTGACACCAGGCTCTCGAAACGAACCGCTGTCACACATATGTGCGAACGTGTTAAAACTGAAAAGTGCGTAGGGGTCTACTAGGACTTGACCCTTTCAATGTTAAATACTTTTGACGAATGAGTCGCGCATACGTGAAGTACTCTACTGCTTGTGACGCACCTCAGAGCTGAAGTCGCTGAATACTTTTTACGAGTGACGTGTAAACACGCATGTAGTGCTCACGATGTCAGATTCAGCGGATGCACGATATGCTCATAGCGCTCATATACATACTATTTGTTGGACGTGTTAACACGTCCATAGCACTGAAATTGTTAATAAGTTAATGAGATCATGTGTTCAACTTTCGTTATTTCGTATATAGGGTAAAGACAGCGAATGTGGAATATCAATTTTTAAATTAATATTATTCCGATACAAATGCATATTAAGGTTTCTAATAAACGTAGAACTTTTAAGTAATATGTTAGCTATAATATCCAATAAATGAAAATCTCCGAAATTTAAGTCCAACTTCAATTACAATTACTTCATTTACAAAAAAGTAAAAAATGAGAAAATGAGGGGCATAAAAAAAGGGATATAATATGGAATACTAGTCAAATTTGAGGAACAATAATAAATAACATAAAAAATGAAGTGCAAATTTATTTTTTTATGTAAATTGAAATCGAAACTTTTAAAAATAAACAAAATCATTTACTGTACAATGTAGCACATAAATAAAATTACATTGTGAACATGAACAATCAAATCAAATCCTAAATCGTTAAATTATTAAAATAAACATTAATCAAAAATATTCTTTATTATTTATAAAAAGAACAAAAATATTATATTCTCTACTCTTTATTCCATGATTTAATTATTCCATATTACCAACACATCTTAATATGACATACAAACTCTTCCCATTTCAATAAAGAGTTACAATCGCAAGTAAACGGCATAATATTATTCATGCAACATTATTAAAAGCGTCTATAAACATTTACATTCAGCTTGTAAGAACACTTTTTAAGATAGCTATCACATTTCCAGACGCAACAAAAATAAATAAATGCTTATATTAGAGAAATTTGTTGTTGCATCGAGTTTATTATTTAATATGGCAAGTTTGACAATTGCAACAACTTCCAGTGATTGCCACTAGAATGCAACGCTTTGTTTAAGAAAATATTAATAATCTATTCCATATTCGCTGCCTTTACCCTACGATAGTAATTGATATGCATTATAATTTAAATGCGTGTCTTATTTGATATTTCAGGTATATATAAACAAAAACAAACCAAAATGTTAAATAATAATAGAGATCGAGCTTTTCAAGAATCAGTAGAACAGACAAAGGAACGACAGAGAGATTAACACGATGGATCCGTTAGCAATACCGTAATCCCATGATCCTTTTGTACGATCCCTGTGGGCAAACCGTCCGGGAAATTCACCTTTCCGCCGCGAAACAAACAGAATTAAAAGCGACCTGGTATGCTTGTGTTAAACGTGATTAAATATCAAAAGCCGCCCGTTTGCCGCGACACGCCCATCCGCTAATATCTCTCCGCGCGTACAGCCTTATTATACGACGGCTAATTAGGATGATGAGAAGTGGAGGTCAAGAGCAGATAATATATTGTTCTCACAAAAGAACTGAAGCCAGAGTTGAAATTAACTAAAGAAACGGAATAGCCAACGTGCGCGCGCTTGGCTACACGCGAATTAACCGGACCGAGCTCCCTTTTCAGTGCATTTTGAAAATATGGCTGCAAAAGCAAAATCCAGTGTTGCAAAAGAACAAAGGCTCTCTTTCATAGCACATTATTAATTTATATAGAAACGTCGCTCAAGATTTTTTTCAGATCATTTTTCTTGAAACTGAACGAGATACATCTGTTAAATCGGAAGTAGACGCATACACACTTACCATATCAAGATATCATGATATCACGGAGAATAAAAAACTTGGGGAAAAATCGAGAAAAAGCAAGAGAGCAACATTGCTGCCGAATTGCTGCTGAATACTTCATTTCCTTGGCTTACATTCGATTTCGGAAAAGTTTGAGTGATGAGAAGCGTGACTGATCTCTCCAAAATCAGTTAATTTTGCTGTTTGATTTATGCTTTCGATCTCACATAAATGCTGAATAATGATTTATTAATAACAATAATTTATTAATAATGAACTTTCTAGATAATTCAACTCTGAATAATATTTAGGTAAGTTGTCTTTGGAAAGATTTACACATTTCCTCATAATTTTTCAATCTGTAAACGACATAGAAATGGCAGTACTTGTTCTTCAATTTTGTCGAAGTTCGTTTAACTATATAATATTAATCTTGTTCCGCAAAAAAATATCAGGGACAAAAAAGAAATAGAGAAAAGATCTCTTTAATAATTTCATTTATTATCGTCCTCGCATCGCGATGCCTGCGGCTGCTGTTCCCTTTCGTGACTCTTAATTTCGACAAATTATTATAAAACAATGTTATCGTTTCATTTGACGATAAAATTCCGGAGATGTGCCTATGGGAACGACGATGGGCCTTAATATGCCTCGAGCGTAGAAAAATTTCAAACAAAGTGCGTTCAACTATAATTACATTCTTTCTGGTTCTCTTTCTGCACAAAAAGCAAGAGCTAATTCAGAATTACGCTGATCAAAGAATAGTGCTTCAGAAATGTTATACATGCAAAAGTCGAGTTAATTATTGCGTGAATGACATAACTCTCAATATCTTTCTCTCTCATTTTATAGCATGAAACAATATTCATGTTGGCAAATATTATAATAACGGCAGAGTCAGAAATTTATTTTTTACTTTGGGTGCTTTCCATTTGTGACACAAGTCGACACGTCGTTTCGTCTTTGTTATTTATTGAACACCAAGAAAGATAGAACGATGTTTGTGTCGACTTGTGTCTTGCTCAAATGGAAAGCACCTTTTATCAAAAAACCCCGAAAAGAAACTGCGTCGGTGAAAGCTTTCGAATATTGAGTGATATTTTCCCAGTTTAGCAAAACGTTTTTAATTGAAGCTTAGGCTTCAATTTTCAATGGTGCAACAACTTCCAATAACGCGAGGACGATTATTATTCGTTATCCTGTCGTTAGTTCGATCGCCAGGCTCGAATTTACGGCCGCGATCGAACGAGAATTTGCGCGAGGATAGCTCGCAGCCGGCTTAAGCGGCTTTCAAAACGCGCAGTCACACATTTTACGTGTCTTCATAATTCTTGTATCCACGAGTATTTTTTGGTTAAAAGAATAATCGTTTCTAACTGGAAACGACGCGATACTTGTTAACACTCGTAAAACAATTCCTTCTTAAGAAATTTGATACGTCTACATTTAATATACATTACGAAGCTCGTGTAACAATACGTTCACAAGTTTCTTAAACTTTGACTCTGTGCTATATGCTTTGTTCTGCTCTATATAAAACACAACGAACGCGAGACTTTCTTGTTACAGCTCTTCTGGTTTATTAAAGACAATATGCGCGCTGCGACGCCGTCTCGAATAGAAATGTGCCTTTAGAATTTTGATCGTGTTTGGCAAACTTGAAGCATTTCGCGCCGCAACGGGACAAGGCATTTTGACGACAGAAGTTGTAATTACGAGTCGACGTTGAGAAAGGGAAAAAGACGAACGTCAGATATACAATAATCCAACGGTGCAATTATCGAAGTTTATTAGGTCGTCGGGTTGCAGTGATTTTCCGTAGGTACGAGACCGCGAGAAAGAGAGAAAGAAAGAGTGTGTGTGTGTGTGGGTGAGAGAGAGAGAGAGAGAGA
>JANQDE010000050.1:227191-246728 GCA_037157785.1 Cephalotes varians | reverse complement strand
TCTCTCTCTCTCTCTCTGCACATCCAACGATACAACTTCGATCGGAAAATAAGGGAAATTTCTTTCGATCATGTGTGAAAATGCTCGCGCGTGCGTGCGGAGAAGAATTAGCATTTTAATCATTCAACCCGTCCCGGCGCAAATCCAGTGGCTGCAATTCCCGCGTCGTCGGCTTGCGTCACGCGTGCACGCAGCGAGACAGCCGAGTGTCTCCGAGGCGCGTTAGCGGAGTCGATGCCGCACAGTTTTCCCTCGGTACGTAACAAGACTGCCTCACTCGTTTGCATACTGATCGCTCCTTGTTTTTAATACGGCCATGGACGGACGGCACGGCGTATAATTAGGTTGCCGCACTTCGTGTCACGCTCGGCCAGGGCGAGTTAACTCCCGCGAAGCTAAACTGCTCGTCGCCGCGACGCTTTCAGTCAACGTTTTTTTCATTATAATTCCGTCGGAACGACGCTTCGTTTCGCTCGACGCGAGACCCGCACGACGCCTCACTACGTTTCTAACGAGATGACTGTTACTCGACGTTTAGATTCACAATTTTCACAAACACGGCTGATAAACGTGAACCATTGGGATTTACTCCTCGAATTGTTTCGATTGGTCGGATATACGACGGCCGATAGCAGATCGTTATAATATTTAATACTCCACATTTTTCGATCGCGCCATCACAGAGGAAAGAACTACTTTTCAACAAGAGGATTCAATTTACAGCAAATGATGCAAGCACTCCAAAACGAGTACAGTTTTACAAAGCAAAGAGCGGGCGGTATCGTGTGATTTACAATCACCCCCGTCGATCCCTTTTTCACGCGCAACATATCGAAATACACTCGATATCGGAGAGATTTAAATATTTCACATTGTCGTCGTGACACCGACATTTATTAATGGTTTTCCATTTTTGTATGACCAGAGAACGAGTTTGATTTAAATATAATGTGATCATTAACGTTGCCATCGTAATGGCAACAATCCCAATTTCAATATTAATATCCTGCTAATTTGATATTAGATCAACAAATTAGCAATTAATTAGCGCCTGATTATACCGTAAATCCAAACTTTCTAGCGGCAATAGTAGCAGGTTAGCGTAAATCTTATTAAAGAAACGGGAAGATACGATAAAGAAATGGAAATACGGACAAGGGGAAAAGTTATCTCTCTACGAGAAACAAATGTGAAGCTAAAATTAGTTAATTAGCAATTAATCGACCGTGAAATTGCTACATCAATGGATAACTAGGATAACTTACATGCTGGATCTTCTCAAACTATACTATTTTTTATAGGAAATTCAGATATCGACAAGCTTTAAATGAAATGAGAACTCATCTGTTATCTAAAATTAAATTTAGATTTACAATATTTAGTGCAACAAAAATGTAATTTCGATCCTTTACCATTTCGAATCTTTAAGTGAAATTACATGTCTATACATTTTCGAATTGGAACATATCGAACGCTACATAAATTCAATTAAATAGTTAAGTAGAAAACAAATTATTGAATTTGAAATAGAATAAATTATGTTGTTATGCTAGCGTTTTAGACCATAGCTGCGCAAATATTAAACTAGGTCACATTCGCTTTGAATTAAAATTAATTGAACAGAAATATTAACTTCGTTTTATATTGGCTTTATAACAGATAATCTGTACATGGTATAGTCATTTAAGCTTTAAAAATTATTAATTCCAAAAAGAGATGCTATTATTTCACTAAATCGATAATATTCAGTTCAAAAAACCATTGTGGATGACACTCTATTTTTTTATTTTTTTTTTCTTATTCAGCACGTTCACGCATCCTTGCGCTCAATGTAATAATGTAATCATAAGTACATTTTTTATTTTTGTTTCGATATTCTGTGATAAACACATTAATCGATGCGTGAGATCGGATGTCGCGAAGTACATCGTTCATATTTTCATACATGGAAAAACTCATATTCTAAAAGAGGGGGAAAAAAAAGGGTTAAATGTCATTCACGTTAATTCGCATTTTTCATGGAAGTTGGTCGCGGAAGTAGAGGCAATGCCGAAGCACACAATCACGGCGCTGTTACCGGAAATGATATCGAATATCCAATTTACGGCCGATGTCCGTTTAACGGCCCAGCGTTCGAGCCTCATATAATTTCCATTTGCGGAATAATGGGCGTTTCGTTATTTCGCGGAAGGCGGGTGGTCTGATCGATCGGACACGCGGAAAAGAACTCGCCGGTTCTGTGTGTCGCCCGTTACTACGTACTACTGACTTCCCGACGAGTGCGGAGTTAATCTTGCGCGAACGAGAGTCTCTTTCCCGTTCTAGTTTTCCTCTCTCTCGTGCACGGGCGATCGCGTGATCGAAATTGAAACGAACGAACGGCGAGAGGTCGCGTGCTATCGAGAGGGCTCTCTGTGGAGCCCATGCGAACCTTTCGCCATCCCCGCAGGCTTTTCGTTCGCGGCCCAACTGTCCATTCCCAGCCGTTAATCCCAACGGAGGGTTTCCGGTCGAAGGGTACGCGCCCGGACAACACACAATGGCGCGGTCCGCCTGACGGAAGGGAGTGAAGGGTGTACAGGATATGCCCCAGGTATCGCGCGCTATCTCTCCATCACGGACACTTGAGGCAAAACTCGGTAGAATTTCAGTTGCCTCTATGTGCGGTATCAAGTTCCCGAATTGCAGTAAATAAACTTCGGACTTGCGGACAGATGATAGAGACCCACATTTTATTGAATTTTCTACATTTTATTGAATCGACGGAACTTTAATCTGAGATGTGAAGACAAACGTTGAACTTGAAGAAGTAGCAATTTTGCAAATTTTATAATTAAAATAAAATCACTAAAATAGAATTTGATCTTTGCAAAGAATATTTTTTCTAAATTTACGAGAATCATACCAGTAATTCTATAATCTAATTATTGAATTAATGTAAACAAAAATAAAATAAACTAATTCATCGTTCATTTGCTACAACAATCACACTGCAACTCAACAAAGTTTACCAAAAAATAAATTTCAATGTTTTGAATTATTAATTTTGAAATGTAATTTTGATGTAATAACTGATTGTAGAAGAGATTGTAAAAGTTCTTTCAAAGTAAGTTCTCTTTCCTTTCTTCTTTACGTTTCCATTCTTTTCAGCAAGCTAAAAAAAGATAATAATTTTCGAGTTATGTTGTTGTTGTAACGAATGAGCGACATGTCGTTTTCAGTTATTCCAAACTCACGGAAATACCTTCATCTGCGCAAAGAAGAGAAGACAAAAGGAAAAAAGAAAGAAATAATACGAATCCACGCATCCGAGCTTCGAGAGTCATGTGACTAATGAAACGAACAATGACGGTTCTCATCGGCACGTCTCCTCACGCGCCTCCTCGGCACGTCGCCTCCGATTTCACGTCCATCAGGGCTACGTAATATCGCACGCTAAATCCCGGTAAACCCGAGAAGCCGACATTAGCGGAGCACGCGCGAGCACAAGCGAGCGGCTGCGCAATCCCCGGACCCTTAGAACGAAATTAGAGAATCCTACACTGCCGCTGAACGACGACAAGGCGCTCGCGCGCGATCCTCCGAAGCGAGCAAATCCGATTTCACCCCGTCGGACTATTCGATTCCAAATTAACATAATAACGGCGAAAATTAGGAACCTATATCCATAGCCTACGGCTAAACTGCAGGAATTATGGAATAATTAGGAAACGCTCGAAACGAGCGAATCCGATACGCGTGGCAAGAGGGATCGCAGGTAGAATCGATATCTCTCATATTTTGATGTTCTTCCAGAATGACTACCGATAGAGTAGTGATTGATAAGAGTGAATTCCTTCGTCCTAGATGCATCGCAATCAAGAATATATTCCTCCGAATCACGTGGAATCATACAGCATACCTACTGTAAGTCGATTTATAATTGGCTAAAGAGAGGAAAGATGTGAAATTTGCAAATTATCGTAGATAATTTAGACAATAATTCACACAAACGCGAGCTGATAAGCGAACTGTTTATCGGAAATCAATTTTAGTTAGCAACAGTTTAAAGGCAAGTTTCTTTCTTCCTTTTTGCCACGTCTCTAATGTGAACAGTTAATTTACTACCAGTAGATTGCATTTTGTTCAATACAGAATTCGGAATAGCTTCTTTCTTTGAATTCTTTAATTCCGTTGTGGTAGCTGACTTTCCGATCTCTAAATGACGTCTTTATATCCAAAGCTCTTCCAGGATCATTCAACGCGATATATTTCGGTGGATCACGGAAAAATCAAGATTCCGGACAACATATTCCGTCCAGATCTTCGCTTCGGTTGACGAAAACGCGGGGAGCGTGAGGAATATTCAATATTTTGTCGACCTGCGTCACGCGTGAACACGACTCTCGACCTCGGCTTCGCCTCTGTTATCGACCCTCCGAATCCTAGGTCGAATGCCACCTCCGCGATTTATTATTTGCCGAACGATTTGTCATTTGCGCCTCACCCTCGAGTGGCGCTTTGTGTGCCTTTAGGATCGAAATATCGGGACGGCTTGTCGAGCCGAGATATTCCCTCCATCGCGACGGCGTTTCCCTCAGGATGATGATTTTCGAGACGCCGAGCCCGGTCGAAATGCGAAGCGGATATAAGGATATCGGATTCGCCATAAATATTTTTATCTGCCACACGATATGCGTCAATCTGATCATTCGAAAATCTTTCGTCTGATGATTTTGAGATGTGGAAATTAGATTCTCCTATTTCGAGGTGTAGGTGCAGAGAGAGATCAAGTAAGAAAAAAGTATTTCCTTGTTGTGACAAAGACTTTATTGTGAAACAGACTTTAAATTATACAATAATTTCAATTTTTTGATCGGAATTAGATGAATAAGATCAAAGCATAAATGATTTCAGCATCATGATGTCTCCGCAGATTTCATCGGAGGGAAGTTTAGTCAGTTAAACGCGCGACAGCTTGATGACGATCCCGAATGAAGCGAAAACGAAATGAAAGGGTGACAATGCAAGATGAAGTCAACGCAAAATACGGACTCGTGGCATCGTCATGCCACGGCACGGATATGCGTCATGGAACATGGTGCGTCAGTTTTAATTAGTGCGCGCCCGACATCGATGCCGCGGTAACCATCAAATATCGGGCCGTCGGCGCGTTACGGCCGTTAATAAAATTCCGCGGGCATCGGTCGTCCGTCGGCCATTTGCGGAGACGCAAAGTTGGCTCGCCGTTTCTCCCACGGCCGTCCTGTGCGATTATTCACGTTCGATCACGGGATTCCAGAAATCGTGGGGAAGCCGCGACGAGTCTCGTTGTTGTACAATGCGTTTCAATCTATTCCCGACGTCAACTGCCGATTTTTTCAATGATACGAAGTCGATCTTTCTGATGGGACCTTTACGCAATTTTCAAACTGTTAACCCTTTGCGGTACTGTGTCAAGTTGGACTCGACATAATGCGTCGCGAAAGCCCGTCATATAATTCTTCAAGCATTCACTGAAAAAAATTTTGGTTAAACCAATAAAACGTACAAATAGAATTCTGATCATACTAATCAAATTTCTAATTATCACGGCTAAAATATTTGATAGATTTAACTATAAATGATCTAATACCTTTCCGATTGAATATATTAGATTTCCAAATTATACTAATTATTTATACTAATTATAACTGATGTTCAAATCTGCATCTTATATTTTCGGGATTCCATAAATTCTTCCGAGTAATAAAAATTGTTTAATTCATGTTAGATGTAGTTGAAGAATATTTAATCTTCACTCATTTGCGAAAAAATAGTGGACCGCAAGATTAAACATCTTCTCTCTAAATAGGAGTCAGTGTATTATTCACTGATTTGCAATGCTATACTTATAACTGTGATTTCATTATTTGTGTCATTAGTGAGTATTCACTGTTTCTCGATTTTGATTAAGAAGAGAATACTTTCACTAATTGGAATCAATGTCATCATTGAGAGACAGTGCATATTTCACTGATTGATATAGTTATAAGTATAGCACCGAAATCAGTGAAATTTCACTGATTTCGATTTAGAGAATTGGTAATAGTCAATAAAGATGTGACATTGTTCGTAATCGACTAAAAGATATCTTCGACCTCAGGTAAACTCCGTTCAGTTTTTGCTGCTTCAAAATTGATCTTCCTTATCTATACAAAATTCCATAAGATCTTGAATTTTATCATCGCTTCGACATCTTTGTTGAGCAATCAACGTTTTCGCTTCGCCAGGTCTCTAATATTCGATAGAAGTATAGTGATAATTTTCCGGAACACTTTGCGTAAAATCTAGAGCCATTAGATCGCGTAGGCACGTTTTATGATGAAATGAAGTTGAGATCAATGCCGACCGGAATGCGACATTCTCGGAAACGACATATTTTATTGTGCATTAAGGCGAAAAGTGAACGGCTGTTAATAGGCCATTAAACTGCGCTAGAAATTAAATCCACGTTTCGAAATATCGTAATGCAATATTCCGCGTTATTGTCGAAGTTACTTCATTATGGCAAACACCCGAAGCAAGTGCACATGTATCCTTCAGGTGCTCTAAGTAGATAATGCGTGTCACTAATAAATAAGCGTCGAATTTGTTCTATCAATTTTTAGCATCTTCTCCAAAAGCTTATTTAAAGGGAAGGCGTATTATCTACTCCCTGCTACTCAAATAATCAACGCTCTATTTTGACGCAGGTGCACCAAGGCTGGATGCTGCAATTTTTAAAAATTAAACCGGAGAGATATTCATTTTTATACCGTCCCTGCGGCAATGCTCGCTAGAAGCTCGTATATCTTACCCGGGAAAAATTGTGCACCATGTCAAGTTGAAAGACGAGACAGATTTCGTATTCTTCGGCTATCAATTCTCCGCGTGTAACAACTGGCAGCTGCATTACTTCGCCGTAAACGCGGTGTTTTGCGGTAACGAAGGACACGTTAAATACAGAATATCGCGCAGGGGATATCATCGATGATGATGACGGCTGCTGATGGACGGTTGAGATATTTGCGTATGCTACTGCGAGTCTTGTCTATTTTAATTATCATCAAGCGCTGCAGGCCGATAAGCATTTACCCGTGACAGGGAGCCGTGCAGAGCGGTACGATGAACGCATCGATAGTGGTGAAATGCGGGCGCGTTCTCGCCATCGTATACGGGCGGCGCTATGCATTCACTGTGCTATTCTATGAAGCTACTGTGACGATGCGTAAAGTTTGACCCACGGCACGCACTCACGTACACGACCCGCGTCGCACGCACGAAGGTAGGCTTGTAACGCAACAGCGTGAAGGCTCGCAACGCGTGACGAAACGATGGAGCATAGTTAACGACAAAGAATGGTGCAACGCCGTTTGTTGTAGCGACATTTAGATTTAATCAGATTCTAAATTAAGAGTTCGCGATGATGAGTCGTTTCCGTTCGCCCTCGATTTCGCTCTGTCAATTTCGCAAATTATCGACACCTCGCGTCGAGATGTAAAAAGCAACAGAGAATAAATAATGCGACATTGCGAGCTCTATTCGCACGACGAGTCAACAAATAGAGGCGGAATTCTCGCAAGTAAAAATCCACTCAGGATAGAACAAAAGACATAGCATGAGATCTTTCATGGGAACAGTTCATTTGGATACGATTGACCACAGCCATTCAGCGACCGGTGCTTTTTCCATTAGACCAACCAATCAGAAAATTTTATATTAAATTGGCCAATTAGCTACGTGCGCAATAAAAACCTTCTCGTCTTTCATCCGTGTTTTAACGAATGATAACAAATAAATGAATCCTCCAAGACAAAACTAAATGAGAGATTTTGATATACAATTTCACTTCTGTACAAAAATTAATCTAGGTGCTTGATATTCTTGAAAATTATATATTTCATAATGTATTGATATAATGGCACCTAAAATATTTATCAGAAACACTTGTATCTCCCACATTATATGCTAATTAAAATTGGCTACGCTGCTAAAGCTTTAAATATTCATGTCACAACTGAAATTTAGCTATCACAACTGGTTTCTATAATGAGATTTCAAGCCTTAATCAGAAATTGACCAATCACGATCGATTATTCTCCTCATATTCGATTATGCTTGGTCAACTTCTTACGGCTTAAGGCTTAAAGTCTCATTGTAGACACTGGCATACACAGATTCTTGCTGCTGCGACTAATCTTTTTTTTTCCGTGTTTCAGTCACGCTTGGCAAGACGCCGCGGATATGCAGGTGCAGCACGTGCGCGAATGAAACAGAGAACACTTTCCGCGACACGAATACTCGGTAATTTTACCGCGACAGGGACAGAACGCGTTTCACAGCATTTATGCAACGTAACGAACGCGAAGAGAGACCCTCTATCGGTTCATCGCGAGGAAATGGCAAATTAAGTGCGTCCTAAAGCATGGGTGTTCCAACGCGAAAGCTCATATTTAATAATTCTCGCAAATCGCCTGATTAAGCACTGCTGACCTATCGCAGCTGCATCGATGGCGCGCGCGCGCGCGCGCGGTCGCAGTGAAACGTAATATCAGATACGAAGATGGATGGCGAACCTCTGTCAGTATTCATGCACGTTAATTTAGTCCTCACGCACATTAATAACGCGGCCGTCATTGCATATATAAGATGAACATGACTGGACGATCGATTCTACATACTCGGAAACATAATTGCATCACATTTTCCGGCACAATTTCTTTCAAGTTCATCATTCGCGTTTAATCTTTTCAGTACAATATGTATCCGGATAGAATCTAAAGAGAAAACAAATCTAACTAGAGAAGAGAAAATATTGTTTTGTTAAATTCAATATTTGTCTCAATCGTCTATGTATATAACTTAGACAATGAGATTATACAGGATACGTCAGCTAAATCCGGATAAAATTCAATTTGAATTTCTCGCTACATGTGACTTTAGCAATAGATGATTGTTGATGCTCGGATAAGTCAGATGTACGTGTAAAACATGTATAACCTGAAAATGTCCGAGTTAGTGAGACCATGCAAGTGCAGAATACGATCGAAGAGCGGCGATAATCGAAACGCTTTGTCGATCGAAATTATTCGGTTCTTCGGATATCCAAGATTAACCGTTTGCAACATCGCGCAAAAGTATGCGGACGCGGAGAAGTCCGAAGAAGGTTCTGCTAACCCAGCAAGGCAAAGTCATTCGAGAGAGAAGACTGCAAGGACACCGGCTGTCGTTCAAAGAGCTCAAGAGCACATTTCGGAAGACCCAGGAGTGTCGCTTCGGAAATTGTCCATCAAACTGGGGGTGAATAAGGCCATCATGCGTCGAATCGCTGAAAAGGACCTGAGATACACATCTTGTGCTCAAGATACAAATGCTGTCTGAAGCTGTCAATGTCAAAAGAGTTGTCCGCTGCAATTTGCTTCTTTGTTCGTTGAACCACAAAGGTTTTTTCTGACAAGAAGATTTTTTACTGTCAATGCAAAAGTGAACCGGAGGAACAACCATTGGCTCGCCCGTGATCCCGAGGATGTATTAACCAGGACGAAGTTTCAAGTTTGTTCACGTCCTAAGCGTCGTCTCCAATGAGGGTGACGTCATGCAGCCATATTTCTTTAAAAAGGGAGAAATCACGAAGAAGGTTTCTCTGGATTCTAAGAACTGTAATAAAGCTATGGATGAAAACTGCAGCCTCCGAGAGACCATACATCTTTCAACAAGATGCATCGGTCAAAATTGACTTTCTGATAACGTGAACGCGCTTTGGTCCAAGGAGTTCTAGCCTCCCAATAGTCCAGATTTAAACCCCTTAGATTATTACATTTGGAATGTTATTGTCTAACAAATCCAGACAGCCCAACGTGGCAATCCTTCAGGTCGCTATTGAAGCAGCACTCATGAATTTGGATAAGGGTCAGACTATGCGCGATTCATGGTGATTCGCGTCCTTTTCGTCGAAAAAAATCGCTAGCGAATTGACACCAATTGACACGAATATTAAACGACGAGTGCAAATTCGACGAATATGTCCATTTGCATGATTTGCAATCTTATATAAATAAAAAATGCGAGTTTTGAACTGTCACGAATCACGAATCGCGCATAGTCTGACCGCATCCTAAGAAGCAATTGAAGGGAGCGTGCTCGCGCTTCAGGCAAAAGATCTAGGCAGTGATCGCAGCAAACGGGGGGATTATATTGAATAATAAAACTCAGGAAAAATCTCCTAGGCGATGCACAAAAAATTTTTTTTTAATTTCAAATTTTTTCTGAATAAAAAAATGTTTTAATAAATTGTTTGTTTTGTCTGGATTTAGCTAAGGCACCCTTTATCAAGCGATGTTCAAATCATTTTTTGAGATTTTTATTATTATCTAAAATTAAAGATGTATGTGTCATGTACATCTCAAAACATTATCAAAAATATAAAAATTTCATAGATTATTCTATTATTACATGTGAGTATCTGTAAAATTTAAGCACAATTCTCTTATTGGTTTAAAAGTTATTTGATTGTTTTGTTTGTATTAAGTCTTATGTAAAATCGCGTTTTTTATACTCGAATACTTATTTGCAATATTTGAAGAGGAAGTAGCATTAAGAATAAAATCAAATTTTTTACATACAGGTACTAATAAAACTCTAATAATAATAAATATTCGCAAAAATTCATTTACTCGTTTAAAAATTATTTACCTAAAATTAAAGCAAAAAATATGCTTCATAATCTATTATAAATCAAATCATTTGTTATTTTGTTTTTCTTACAGTTGATTTTAGAGCATATTTACAACAAAACTTTATTGTTTTTCGTCATTTTTTATCGTTAAAAATTCAATAACTAGCTGGTATATAATCAAACATCTCCAAGACTTCAATCATCACTATCTCAGATTGTAACGTTAGTGAGGAAACACACAATGAAAATGCAGAAATTATATTCAAATAGAAATATTTTTCAATAAAACATTTTTGCAATCGATAAAAAGATGTATAAAATATATCGAAAAAATATCTTTTTGTTTCGAGGAGAAATTAAATCATATTTGTTTTTATATATTATTAATTTGACAGATTGTCATATCTGTGAACACAGCTTATTTCGTTTTTGGTTATGCATAATTCATTTCCAGATACATGATTATTAATTAACGAAACAAAAGGAGAATTTTCGGTATATTTTATAAGTCAGTTCTATCGATTGTGTTGTTTTATTGAAACATATTTCCATTTTAATATATTCTGCCAGAATTTTTATTGTGTATTTTCTCTCTCGCTTCTGATATCAATCTGAGATAGTAGTATTAGTTATCTGAGATAGTAGTAGTAGTAGTGATTGAATAAGAGCCTTAAAAGGTTCTTCGGACAAATGACGAATCACAATTGTAATAATACTATTGTAATTTATCAAAATTACATTGAAGTAGATAGATCTCCAAAGCACCAATTTCTAAAGCAAACAAAATAAATAGCTTCAATTTTGCGGGAAAAAACTACACTCTGAATCAGTATTGCCAGTATAAAGACATTATCGCTGACTCATCGGCGAAGTGCCAATCCATAATGCATAAGTCGAGTCTTTCGCAACGAAACTTGGTTTCCACCAAGCTACATTCGGTTGCTACGCGTTTCCGTGAGCCGTGTCTCGCGAAAATACGGCGTGAAATCTGACACGATTTTGCAAAACGTGCGTTCTGGGTTCTGGCGCCGCAAAAAAATTCACGAAAATTCGGATTTGCGAGGAATTCACGCTATTCGTCGTCGTGGGCTTCAGGCGATCCACTTGCATTCTTCTGGATGCTACTTTATGCGGTGCAAGTTTTTCCTCGACTCGATATATCGCTCGGTAGAGGAAACGTCAGACAAAAACGAAACGAAAGAAGAAATCAGATGAAGCGGATCGCAGACGAGTCATTCCCTGGCGCGGATCCACGCGGTACCGATCGCTGCCAGGCCGATCTCACTGCACGCTTCTCGGAGCGACGAAATCTAATTCCGGCTTAGCGTTTGCCCACGTGAACATACATAGCGGTCGCGGTGACATAGTAAACTCTCTAGCAGCGGCATGTACAACGCGACGGTCAATTCATCGCGACGGCGGAACGAGCGGCGACTTAATTAAACTAAGAGCGCTCAATTAATTAATTCGCCGCGTCGCACGCGCGCCGTGAAATACACACGGTGCTAAGAAAAAAAAAACAACGAGCAAGGAAGTTTCTCGTCATCCGGCGATAGGTACGAAGCAATAAAACGCCCGATCGAATCCGGAGGCGTCGACGTGACCGTGCGTTGATAAAGCCCGTTCGTTTATTCGCGCGGAAGGAGTTACCACGTGCGCAGCCGAATACCGACCGAAGGGTTTAATGCGACGCACGTGGCACGTGACGGATGCGTGACACGTGAGATCGAGCGCACCGCCGGATTCGCGAGAAAACCGCGATAGGCGCGAGTCGCCTCGACGATCGAGATAGCGCGCGAAATTACGCGGGACTATGTTGATATGTATAAATACGCATCGCTACATTATTATCCCGCTTGTATTATTTCGGCAATGGATTAAAGCCTGAGAGCGATCGAAATTCGATAATTTTTCGGGAGGAGGAAACGGGAAAACAATACAAATTCGCGCTATAATCGCATTACGTGTCAATGAACGCGCGATAAATATACAATTCTTTCGAACGTGTAACGTGCGAATGCTTTCAATTAATATCCTCACAATGCGGTTTTAAATCGACAGCTGCTGAAATCGGAATACCGATTTGGACGCGGAGCGAGTCTTTAATCAACCGCGATCAATAGAGAATTATATTTTACCAAACTACAAAAGATAGATCGCGCGTAGTGAAACTTTTAGCGGGGAACAGTACTTATTTCGTTTTTTTTTTTTTTCATCTATATTCTTTTAACTCAGTTTTGTATATAAGAGTCGAACGCTGTATTGAGAGATTTAAATACCGAGTTTCTCCTCGTACAAATGTCGCGTACGATAGATTTGTTCGCATTGCTTGAAATCCTTCAAAAATTGTTGCCTTCTTGAGTGTCATCAAACATCATTCTGTTCTTCTTGGTATCAAATGAGTAACAAAGACAGAACGACACTTATGTCGACTTGTATCACTAAATGAAAGGCATCCTTTAAAAACGAGATACACATTCGAGTGTTGGACAAAGAGAAAGCGAAGATTATGAGTGCAAGCAGTACAAACAGACCTGATGTTATCGGACTTAAAAATCGGATAAAGTTATTTAGAGCTAGATACGAGCGAGGAAATCTAAGAACACAAAGATAAGATATTTACTGAAATCGTGTAAAAAAAATTCGCCGAGAATTTTCGGATTTTCCAGGTATTTTTATTCAAAATTTCAGATTAGAGAATTTTTTAACGCAATTTTGAAATAAAATTGTAGTGCAAATAACAAATTATATGTTGCAAAGGACAGAGATTTCATAACATTGTATCTATCTTCGCATACTTTATAATATAATCATCACGCACCAATAACTGCGGCTCTCATGACAATTTAATTCTAGTATCATTTGATTTATCCTTGGAGTCTATTACATACATTTTAATTTATATCACTACTTGTCTACAATTGGAATTGCGAAACTTGTAAGATATAAGAAAGATTCGCCATGATATAATATCAATGAAATATTTTTTTTGCTGTGCATTATCGTCTACTGCCACTTTTTTTATAAAAATTTACAAGACATATGAAAATGTACATAAATGTACGTAAATGTACGCGAATATATATGAATATATACACTCAGAAAAAAAAGTCGTACCAGCAACTAGAAATTTGAGGACAAATAGCGCCTCAACTATATATTATAAAGTTGTAATAAAAACAATGAATAAGTAATACGAACTAAGAAAATGTATTAATATTAACTATTTATAATAAATTGTTCGCATAATAATGTTTTTTTTTTCAAGTCATCTCAACAATAATTAATTAGTTATGCTTCACTTTAAAAAAATATTTGTCTAAACTAAAAAATGTAGTAGTTATACCTTATTTGTATAAAGTCTATATAACTGTAATGATAGTTGAGTTGCTATTTCACTATCAATTAATAGTTGACATATATTGTTACCGTTACTATAGTTTTATAGTATTTAATACTACTTTCTTGTTACCTTATAAAACTAATGCCAGATACTTAAATTACAGAGTTGTCAAAAATATAGTTGCCACAACTATTTCTCTCAGTGTACTTATTGTTAACAGATTGATATTTTACATTATCAAGAAAAAAATAATCAAAGAAACGATTATATTTGAGATTAGGACCGACTTTGAAATAAACAAATACAAATATCATAGAAGGCTAAATCACATCAGTGCATAATATAATGTGTTTATTTAACGTCGCTTGAAAAAGACGTACAACCAACATATAATTGTTTATTGCGAAGAATATCATCACAGCCTTGGTGGTCGAATTGGTAGGACGCTCGCACGGATTGCTTGAGATCCGGGTTCGAATCCCGGCTGAGGTGTTATTTTTCGCAATAATTTCTTTACAGATTTTCTGGGAAGGGGGGATACAATAGATGCTCATTAGCATCGAAATTATTAAATTGTTTATCAATTTAATATGTGAGTCGATTGTTTCCGATGTTGTGCACTGTGTTTCAAGTCCGGCGAATTGTCGGCGCGCAGTTCGCATGAGCAGGAAATGTAAGAAAAGGATTCACAAATTATAATTAGGCACCAAGATCCGCCGCAGTGTATACTGCAAGACCGACATTTAGCCTTCTATGACAAAGAAACGATGTTTTTCAAAAGAGACAGAATTTAAATT
This sequence comes from Cephalotes varians, assembly GCA_037157785.1. Lineage (NCBI taxonomy): Eukaryota > Metazoa > Arthropoda > Insecta > Hymenoptera > Formicidae > Cephalotes > Cephalotes varians. Next base: position 231,913 of record JANQDE010000050.1, on the reverse strand, counting down.
TGAAAGCAAATCAAAAATTTCCTTGAGTACCGATAAAATTCCATAAAGATTCCTGATTTCCAAGAGTAAAGAAGAAAATTGCTGGTTGTTCCAGATAATAAACATCCTGGAAGAAAGAAAGCCCATTAAGCCTGGAAACGTTGCGGTTTTACGGCGCTCCGCGCGCTCTATCCGCGATGAAATATAAGTAGGGCGTTGTGGAAACGCGGCTCCGCAAAAGGACGCCAACGGCGAATAGATGTACGCGCTTTGGATACGTATTGGATACTGTTGCGCGGTGTAATCGAATATTACTCATAAAATGTGGCGCGCGCGAAAGCCGAGCGGTACGCTAGCTTTCATAAACACGGCTAAAAGCTCCGGGAGATTCGCCGCCCGGAAGCCATGTAACGCTCCATGTAAACACACCTCGCTACGTACCGCGTGACGTACGTAACTTCGATTTCCACGAGAACGGCCTCCGTTCCTCCGATAACGAGAAGTCGCACGCTCGCGGCGAGCAAGAACGATCGTTGCGAAATATTTAGCGATCGAGATATACGTTTAATCACATTTACTATGCGTTTTATCGAAAAACGATTGAAGGAAGTACTGGATCCTGGACCGAATCGAACCAGGCGTGTGTGGCAAAGAACGTTTTTTTTTTTCTTTCAAGAGCAAACGCACAATGATATTAAATAGTCGAGTTATATCGCAAATTATGTCGAAGATTAACTTTCATTTCTAACACCGATAGTCGACATCCATGCGAGGACCTATGAATACGAATGCCAACTACAGTCGGCATCCATGTAGTGAGCTGTGGATTAGTGCCGTCTATAGTCGGCGCTCAGATGATGACTAATTCTGTAGTAAATTTTTTGATTCTATTGATCTGTATCGAATTAATTACGTATTATTGAGTTGGAACAAAAGTTCATAGCGTTTTTTTAGCTTAAAATTGTATATACAATATGTGTATACAATATTTTCGTCAAAATGAATGAAATTTAAATTTTAAAAAAAGAATTTTAAAGCTTGAAAACTCTACTTTCAAAAGCTTATCATATTTTTTGAGTTTATGTGAGTGATTTGGTAATTTTTACATACAGAAAATTATGAGCTGAAAAAGATGGAAAATTTTCTTCTCACTTTGTTGGTTTGTAACGTGCCCAAATTAAATTTGAGAAAATTTTTGATTATCTATTATGAAAACTTGAAGCTTTCCCTACAAAATCGTTTTTTACAAATGTTCCTACGATTTTTTATTCTTAAGTTATTCGCAAGTTACGTTAAACAGGGATTCTGACTTTGATTGTTCATAACTCCATTAAAAATCATCATACCGCAATTTGTAAAACAGATTCTGAAAGTTGAAACTTTGCTCTATCAAATGGTGTCATTAATTTTGTAAAATATAGAACTCTTTAAAATATAGAAATTTTAGAGCTAAAAAATGAACCTTTGTTCCAACCAATAAAAAAAATACGATTCTTATATTTTTTCCGTTCGGCAGTGTAATATTTATACAATAAGTGTTACAATAAAATAAGGAAATGTTGTAATAAAAGATCTTTTTCAAACTCTCGAAAAAATTCGGAAGAAATCGGCTATTGGTTTTATGTACATAACACTATCTATTCACACGTTTCACTCTATCTATGCAAAGTGTATATTCGCGGTGGATTCCTCCGTACAAAGGAACCATACTTGCGGCCACGTGCCGTAAAGAAAAGGATTTTGGCATTGTTTAATTAAGAATGTTCTGGCTATACAACCACAGATAAAAGTCATTTAAATTTGAAATTGATGAAATTCTATGCTTTTATAAGTTAAGATATGCACCATATGTGTTCGTATCGCGTATAGGACTTTAATAATAGCAGTTAATGCGATATTCATTATAAATGAATATATTGTATATTTTGCGATTTTTGTAATCGTTGGTAAAAAAAACTTTTGGACGTGAATTTTACCTGAAATCAACTGTAAGAAACGAAAAAACTTGACTTAAATTAATAATACTTAATACATATATATCGAATGGTACTTAAAAATCCAGAAGATATGTAAAAAAATGTGATTAACATAATATTTGCCTTTCTAACACTTTATAAGTCAAAATAGAAGTGGTTATATAATCAGAATTTTGCGTTGCTTTATCGTTAATATCTTGATAACGAGTTGGTGAATCGATATGAACCTTTTTTAGAAACATTTCTCAGTATTTTATTTACTCACAAAGTTTCAGAATATTGGCAATGTTGCTTCTCTATAATTTTGTTGATATAAGTAGGAATATACTGTTACTCCATAAGAACTTATGCAAAAATCAAAAGTTATTAGAATATTTATTATTAGAATAACTCGTGAACTGGTTAGAGAATCGACTTGAGGTTTTACACATGTGTTCAGATAATAAATAGAAACAATTTATTAAATTTTCAAGATACTGTCAATGTTAGAACGTTAGCATCAGTACATCCTTAAGTTTCAACGATAGATATCTCTTTTTTTTCGCTCGTTTCGTCAAACTGCTTACTACGCGATCGCAGCCAGAGTACGATAGCTGCACACGTGTACTCTTGCAAAGGCAGAACTAGGAGAGGAATAGAGAAAGAGAGAGAGAAAGAGGGAGAGAGAGAGAGGAATGATGAGTAATAAAGAAAAGCCTCGCCCGTGCCTTCTATCTTGCTATCGCTCTCTCTTTCTATTCCAATAATCTCCCTCGCTCTCCCATACAACCGCAAATCAATGCATTCTCTCTCTCCCTCTCGCTCTCTCAACTCAATGCAGCATTCCAACGTATCGAGACTACACCCTTCCCTTTACCCGTTTACATTTCCTACACACTCGCGCATACACGCATTCAACTGTCACTCTCACTTCCCCCTACTCCAAATCTCTCTCTCTCTCTCTTCCTCTCCCGCGCGCCTTTATCTCAGAGACAAAGCTATTCGTCGTCCGGAGTGTCGTCTTACCCGTTCATACTGCCGTCAGCTCCCAGCGTCGACGAGCCGGCGCGTTTCCCAGGTCGGCGGGCGCGAGGTTAGGTCGGCCGCCAGCACGTCGGATGCCGCACGTCGCTAGGTCGCCGCTCAGCACGGCTGCGTGTCAGACGGTGAGGAGCGCGCCGCGAGAAAACAACAGGTTGCATGCACCACCGCCGTCCCCGCCGTCGCGAGATATGGCGGATACCGACGTACCGACGAGAGCGGAGCGAGCGCGCGTGTGGACGAGCGGATCGGATCGACCGCGACCGCGACGGTGACGATGCAGACGAGCCGGACGCGTGGAGAGACCGGGCGAGCGACCGGGGTTAACGTAACGCGACGTGACGCGGCACGGGCGCGACGCGATACGATCGCCGACGAGCGCGATGCAGCGGCGCCGTGCGGTGCTCGTCGCACGCGCTCGTTTCGCCCCCTTCTCCCCCCCAATCTAGGGTTTCTTCTCTCTTCCACGCTCYTTCCGTTACTTCTCTCTCTCTCGCTCTCCGTAGACGCGCGCAAGGGACACGAGAAAGGAGCGACGACGACGTGTGACAACCGCACTCGCGACGACTCCTCGTCGGTTACCGCGACGCGGACGACGAGTTCGGGCGATACGATCCGCTCGCGTGGACGTCCGAGATACGCGTTCGCGATACCGCCGGCACGCCCAGGGACGCCAAGGGGGATATCTACCGCCGTAACAACGCGACGCGCAAACCGCGAAGCCGAGCGGACACGCGTTGACCGCTTCTCGGCTGCGCCGACCGCGAGGTGCATCGTCGCACCGGACGCGCACCGCTTTCGCGCAGCGTGCCGCCATCTCGCGGCGGCGGGGCGCGTCTCTCTCGCGTGCGCAACAAAATTAAAATACGCGAAAGAAAATCGGAGGTGGACTGCAAATTGATTTTCGAAGTCGTTATGTCTCGTTATACGAATCTTTTTATTTGCGTGAGTTGGCAGAAATCCGCTTTATCTGCAGCTGATAAACTCTTACGATAATTAAGAAAATTTTTGTTGAGAGGTGCTGAGTCGTCTGTATTACCGACCAAACGCACATTTCGTACTTTTCTATTTTCTTTGCTTTCCTTATACAGAATGAAAAATCTTTCTCCAGAATAAGAGAAAAAATGCAAATAAATGCGGGTAAGTACAAAATAATACGAAAAATCAAATAAAGTTTTGAAATTACAGTTTCCTGTTACCACCTAAATTATTTCATTGCATAATATAAATGATTCTAGGTATATAACCAAATGATTCTAGGTATATAGGTGATTCTAGGTATATAACCAAAATAAAAACATTTGCCCGCAATTTAATAATGCAGAAAAATATTATGAGACCTTGAGTTTATGATTTTGAAGCTTACAAGAGAAATAAATAGAAAAGTACGATCAACTGTACGATCACGAAAATTTATACGAATGTTGTGTGCGATATCGTAGAGCAATACAAAGCGTTTTGTCCTTGTCACTTTCGTTATCGACAATCGTGTTATCCTTGTCATTTCATTTTTAGTTCTAATTAGATGTCTATATTATCGACATCGTTCAAATTCGGCCGTCTGTCCAGCATCCTCTTAAATAAATGAGATATTTATATTTTTCTCATTGAAATTTCAGTGAGATATTACAAATCAACAGTTTCGGATGAAGCTTCTTAAATGGGTTTAAAGATAATTGAAATGTTGATTGATTGTTGATAAAATCGTAATAAGGGAGACGCATCATAGATTTATTGTAAAATATTA
>JANQDE010000050.1:208226-227180 GCA_037157785.1 Cephalotes varians | reverse complement strand
TATATTGCACACTGATTTCGAAAATGACTTAACAACTTAAAAAATCAAGTTTCTCAAGAAAAGGGAAAAAATTATTTTTAAACTTAACAGAAAACTATTGATTAATCAAATAATATCGAGAAAAAGAATGTATTCTTAACATAATCGAATGTCACTTTTTCTTCAAATCATCAAAAAACTCTTTTTGAGTTTGTCGATTTTTTTTATAAAGTTAAGTTAGTTCACTTTTGACGACTGACCTCATTCATGGTAAAAATTCGAAAATTGCGTCTTTTGTATTGTGTCACTTTTGAAATAAGAGTGGGATATGTTGTATTAATTAAAATAATCACATAATACTATTTAATAAAGCTGATGTAAAAAACGAATGAGAAACTACATCAAAGAACATTTTGAAAAATTACCATTATCAAATATGAGGATAAAACGATAATTTTAGATGAGTTTCAGAAATGCAAAAATTTATTATGCTGCTCATCAAATACAATGGCGATTCACAAACGTTAATCTTCGATGAGATAAATACGAAACTCGAGAAACACGCTGTACGCTAACGCCATCTTGGCGGAAGATATCACGGATGGGATAAAAGAAACGATAAATCAAATCTGCCAATAAGATAAAAATTGATCGGCCAAAACCTAAAATATCTAAGACTCGTCGCACAGAGTTAGCCGATCACGATCCTTCATGTCGATCAGCACTTTCCCGCTTGGCACCGTCCCGTAATAATTGAAGGCATCGTTGACGTGGTGCAGACCGAAGATCGCCGAAACCCGAGGACGAATTACGTACTCCGACTTGTAATCCAACACATGCTGCATGGTCTCCCTACAGGGAAATATCTTACTCGATCAATTATATAATACAATTAATTATATAATACATTACATAATACAACCGATGTATGGCTCTTAACTTTTCAAAGTTAACGATTGGTCTATTTGTTATAAATAATTTTCAATTATTGTTAAATAATTAGTATTCATTTTTTTATACGAGTTATATCAGGTGTTCTTCTTTGGTGTTCTTCGAAATTGATTAGCGCCTTTTAATTAACATAAATTAAATAGCGTCAGTAACTGTGTTTTGAGCTTCGTAGGATTAAAAAATAATGTCGACCTGTACACCAATGTGTCGGCAACTTTGTAATGCTCCGCTGCTACCGCGAACATCGTGCAGTTCGTTGGCACGAAGGAAAAGTCGGGAGATCGTTTATTTCGCGCACCACCGAGGACAGCGATCAGACCGTCGTATTCCAAGCTGAAAAAGAAGACACACGCGCTGTATAACGTAATTCAAGAAATATTATAAAATTCATATTAGAAACGAAGTCTAGTGAGCATTGAAGATTAACACATTGACTGCCGTGGTGGTTATCTGCCAACATTTAACTTTTTAGCGACGCTAGCAAAATTTTTTAAAATGTTTGTAAAAAATAACTGCCATAAAATATGAAATTTAGTATAATTTTATATAAAGTTATGACATAAATAGATAATAATGTAAAATAAAATGACATAAATAGATAATAATGTAAAATAAAAGATGCACAATTTAATACATTATCTATGAGGATTATAATATTTAATTATTTAATTATATTGTAAGATATACAAAACTTACTGGACAGATAATGTGTTAAACATTACGAACTAGAGATTAGAATCAAGCAAAAGCTTAATTTTATATGTTAAATACCATTTCAGTCATTATTGATCGACATTATCAAATTCAATAAAAATGCATAAAATTCGTGAAAAATAACATTTCTAATTCTGTACATATAATTGATATTATAATAACACATCAAAAAGTAATAAATGTACTATGCCACAATTTTGCATAATTCAGTTATATAATATTATATAATATCGAGATGTCGAGATATAGATGTAATAGTGAACATTTCACTCCGATAGAGAAGCAGAGTAAGCTCAACATTTAAATCATAAAGAGTTAAAATTAAGATTTTCACAGCCAATAATTTTTTTCATCATTCCAAAATTGCCATTTTAAATCTAAAATAAAACCAGATACAGTAAACTTAAATCTATAGCTGATTGCCATCGTAGATTTCTGTTATTAAAGTAAGAATAAACACTATAAAAGCGTCTTTAAAATATCGCGTTTATTGTTTGAAATTAAAAACCTATTACCAAACAGAGAAAATGTTAAATTATGAACAATAAAGAATGTTAAAATTAAAATATATTTTTAAAATTTATTATATATATATATCACATATATTAAAAAAAAAATTAATTATTCATTTTTATATAAAAATAATTTACTATTTCTTTTGAAATCGATAATACTTTTGAAAACCGTTGTCTTTAATAAAGAAATTCCGTAAGATTTGTAAATAAAATATTCTTCCCCTTTTTAATATTCCACTTGAAACACTTTGAAAACACAAGCGATAATTTATTTTTTTCGTATTCTGTACCGAAAATATGTAAATAAATTTGTTTCAGATTTCAAGTTAAAAATAACATCAATTGTTAAAATTTTGATTAATTTGAAGTCAAAATATAAGAAAACCTTAGTAATAATAGATTTATTACAGATTAGAATCACAGATGCGCGCTTTGCACGTGCTAGCTTTTTATTTTTTACATATTATATTTATATTTATATTTATATTTTATATTTTATATTTTGTAATTTTTTTTATACTTGCTTAAATGTATACAAATAATATTACGCTGTTACTATTACATTACTAATTGTTTGATTCACACAATTGTCAAAATATGCGATGACATCAATCGCTCACAAAATAAGCATAGTGTGAAAACCAATCAGCTTCGCGGAAAAGAACTGTTAATAGATCTCGAGACTTTCGAAAAAACGATATATTCAATTATTGACGTTTATTAAACATATTTTTTTTGCACACGATTTTGCACAGAAGCGGATATTAAGAAATACTATGCGTTCTATTTGAAGCTCGCAATGCTCGCGGGCATCATTTATTCTTGTTTCACATTTAATAAACAGCAAGAAATGATTCCAAGAACATTGCGAGCATCAAGTGAAACGCAATCAGTTATATAACTTTATAAAAAAAAACATACTACATCAATGGCTGCGAATGTCTTAAAATTATTTGATTGCTCAAATTTTAATCTTCAGTTCGCAATCCTCAATTTCTCATATAGATTTTTTTCTGATGTACACTTCTGTGCCGCCGATGTTTGCGATTAGCAGTTGAAAAGCAACTCGTCGGGATGCGCGCAAACGTATCTTTTTAAGTGTCTGGCTGTCTAGTGTCTACTTTCCACATCTCTAACTTCCGTTTCACAATCGCGATTCTTACCACCGCCGACTCAATAAAAAGAAACCTCGTAATCTAGTCTCGTAATATAACGCGCGTGATTTCACCATTTGACAGCGTTCCGAAAGCACGAATCGCCTTCGGTCTCGATCATGAGTCGCACTTCTTCTTTCCCGCTGATTTTCTTTAACTTGTACGGCAAGCAACGTTCGTTTCTGCATATCACCGCCGCGCCGAGATCCGCACACAATTCGGCCCGTTTTGCATCATCGCATATAGCTATCGGCTATAAAAAAAAGAAACACATAAAATTCCTCTTTTTGGATAAAATTTATAATAGTTTGGATAATTATCTATAAAATAGTTCAAAAATTAATTAAGAATGTTTTGAGATGTGTCATATCTCAAAACATTACCAAAAATATACAAATTTCATAGATTGTTCTATTATGTCTGAGTATCTGTGTAAAATTTAAGCACAATTTTCTTATTGATAAAAGTCATCATTGATAAAAGTTTGATTGTTTTGTTTGCATCGATTCTTATATAAAATCACGTTTTGTGTACTTATTTGAGTACTTATTTGCACGAATTTCATGAAGAAGTAACATTACGAATTAAATTAAATTTTTTTTATCTATATTAATAAGACTTTAATAAATATTCACATATAAGTTTATTTACTCGTTTAAAAGTTATTTATCTAAAATTGCAACAAAATATGATCATTTCAATTATATAAGTCGTTAGCAAATTATTTGTTTTATTTTTTGCAGTTAATTTCAAAACGTATTTATGATAACATTTTGTATCATTTTGTCATTTCCTTGCCGTTTTAATTTCAATAATTTTTAGTTGATATTGTACCAAGCCAAAACATCCTTAAAATGATTATATCGAGGTCTTCGCATATAATATGTGTTCATGGAAATTCATTTTCATTCAAATCACAGATATTCCTCAAAAAGAGATGTATAGTTTTCATTTTCTCTTTTATTTATCGTAATAAACAAATTAATTTCTTCTCACTTATTTATCGTATAATAATAAGAATGAGATTGAGATGAATACCTTCGCTCCAAAGACTCGGGTGGCGAGATCGATGACGGCGAGAGCGGAACGCGAGTGCTTCGCATTAACGAGGAGACACTCGTTTCTCTGGATGCGTGCTCGACGGCCGATCGCCAGTAACGCCGAGAAATAATCATCCGTGACGGCCGCCGCGTTTTTCAGAGACACTCGTCTCATTAATCTAAACACGTCCTAACATTTACCGGACTCGATTATTCTCTCGGCGGGACCGACCCCGGCGGAATGCGGCGCGCGTGAAGAAAGTCGTCGTGCGCAAACCGGCGTTGATATTTTACAAATTACGCGGTCTCGCAGCATATCCCCGAGCGGAATCTGAAGCATACAAATCGAGACGACTCTCCTCTTCAGGATAAAACGCCCTACACTGTAATGAGCCAGGCAGCTCTCGGCCAGACCGCCGCAGACGGGATAGTTGTGCACGACGACTTCCTCGCCCATCTGGTAACCTGTCCGCTCGTGTGCCAGTCTGCCCATTTCCAGGATCGTGCCCGACACCTCGAAACCGAGGACCATGGTCGACTTGGGGATTCTGCGGTGTTCGCCGCGCCAGAGGAGCACGTCGCTTCCGGTGAGTCCGCAGAAGCGCACGTCCACGCGAACCTTTCGACAAATCTCTTGTGAATCTCGCGCGGAAGAAAGGGCGAGATCAATCAGCGACGGAGAACGAATGGTGCGCGTCGCCGCGCCGGCGGGCGAGCGAGCGAGCGAGCGGAGAAAGTGTCTATCGCTCGCGTTGAATTTCATCCCGGCGACTTTTAACCTTCGTGCTCGGATCGCGAATCGATCCTTAAGTGAAAGCGAGATTTTCACGAGGCGAAGCCGCGAGTATCGTCTTATGATATTTCGCGATTAGGTCGCGATATTACAACGCGTGTGTGGCAAAGTTCACCGAGAGACCGTCACTCACTTTGCCAATATGACTATCTTAATAGCGTGCGCGGCGTAGAAATTGCAATGCCACGTGGAGAGCAGGAAGTAGCGATTAATTCGCAAACGAGATAGGGAAGGAAATTGCTCGATTCGAGTTACATGCGAAAACATTGAGTTTCTTCGAGAAATTATTTTATAATGCAGTTAAAATGGCTAATAAACGAACTACGTGGAAGAAACAATTTTTTTTTTCTAAGAACCTGTGTCTGCTGAATCGCCTCTTCGGGAATATACTCCAATTTTAGATTACATGGTCCATGCAGTACCGCAGCTTGCAGTTTTCTACCGGTTGGCACGCTTTGCGTTGGCTCGACCGCCTTCCGAATTCTTTCCAAACACGTGGCCAATGTAACAAACTTATCATATCGCATAAATATTTTCGAACTTTTCTCGGTAACAGCTCGTAACTGAACGAGCAACTTCATAATTTATAATCTGTCACCGAGTCTAGATAGTCTCTTGTAAATTCCTCCTTTCGAGTTGCTCGAAAAAAGACGATCGCATAGCCAATCGATCATATTTACGTTTTCTCTCGATGCATGATCATCTACTTCGTGAAAATACTACTACAATATTTCTAATTTAACGATTACTAATAATATTGCAAAATATCACGGTATAAAAGTTCAGAAACTGAAATTTCTGCAAAATACAAAATTTATAACAACGTATGAAAGTTTGTTAGATCTTCTATTTCGTTAAGGAACTCAGTCTTGTAGAATATAGTTTTAACATTTTGCGGTTATTGATGGCAAAGAGACATTTGGCACGAATTTTGATGTTACGGTCCATGGCACACAGTCATCGTGATATAATTAGAATATTAATCTTAGCAAAGCTAAAACAATGTATATAAACATGATTAAACAGCATAATATCAATGACATAATTAAGGATTATTGATTATACAATCTCGGTAAAAAATGAAGAATATTAAAAACCTAACAATTTTTATTTTTTAGTATGTATTTGAAATCCAAGATTACTTTGACTTTAATATGAAATTAAACTAATGAAATGTTTTTGATAACTGTTGATAAGATTTTACATACTCTTATGCATATTCTTAGTTTTGCCGTTAAAAATGTCGGACTATATCTTTTACTTGAACGTAAGCCACTTATTCTTAAAAAAAAAAAAATACTGCTACTAATCAATCATAACTTGGGAAAATTATAAAACGTCTAAATATGATAAACTACTCAAAGTAAATAGATTTTATGACAAAATTCTGAACAGTAACAAAGATTAATAACTAAAGTTATGTTACAACTGTTTTAGTTTTTAATTAATAACTTTGTAATAAGGTAGGAAATACATTTTTTTTTCTAAATCGTTTTAAAGATTTTTTACAAGCAATTTCAAAAAGTTAAAAAACCAGTCATCACTTTTTAAATCAATTTTAACGATTAAGTTTGATGTATTGCAGTTTTTGCGAATTTCCATAAAAAACATATGAATTGTTCTTTATGAATGAACTTAGTGTACTGAAAATGAAATAGACATATATTTGAAGTTTGGTAAAAACGAAAAAAAGAAAAGTTTTAATTGCAGTCCAGTGCGAAATTTCTAAATCGTTTAAACCAATTCACACACGTTCTAATAGCTATAACATTTTCACCATACGTCTCACAAATAATTCTGTGTGCATTTTGTCAGCAGCACTTTTATTTTGATGAAAACAAAACAAAAGGTAATGAAGAACGTGTTTTTTATCTGATTCTATTTTTAATTATACTAAATGTACTAACGTAAGATTATGTTGACATCGAAAGCTCATGCATAAATGTTAATGTAGAAACATAAACTTACAAAACTATAAGCTTTCTACTTATAAAATCATACTAACGCATATGTACAAACTATCTATCCACATCGGCAAGAATTTTTGCACTAACCTAATAACTAACTAATAATTATAATAACTTTTAATGTGGAGCTAAACCATCTTGAAACCGAACATTATATATATATTCATATGTCTAAAATCTATCTTCTAAATAAATTTTATTAACTTGTCAGCATTTTTCATCTATAATATAATCTTAAATTTTCTTAATGTAGGATATGTCTAGAATATTATTTCAACATTGTTTCACATATCATACAAAAGAGAAATATACTTAAATAATGTTTAAAATAAAGTCTATAATCTATATTTTATTTTACAGAAATTTTAAAAAGTGATATTTATCGTCTCAAAGCTTCAATAAATCTATCTTTTTTTTTTAAACTACTATTTTTAATATCCATTTCTAACGTAGATTAACTTTAATCTCGGTTTAAATTTATTCTTTATCTTTTCCTAATTTTCATAGAACTAGAAAAAGATTAAAAAATAAGTTAAAATAAATTACTGAGATTAATCTACAATAATAGAAACATTAGAAAGTAAGAACAAATGCAAAAGTTATTGATAAAAGAAAAGTAGGTGATTGTTCGCGCGCGCGCGTGTGTAAACTTTACATTTAAACAACCAAAATATTTTAATATCGATATTTATTTGCAATCAAAAATATGCGGTTTAGCTTGTATCATAATTTAATTTAGTCAGATATCAATGTAATATAAAAAATCCAGTAGTATACTAATTCACTACTGACGCTCGACATATTCTTTTTACTAATTGCAGTAGAGACAAGAGGATACTGTAGATATATTGACAATATACCGTTCCGATATTGGTAACCGAGGAATTACTTTTGGTAATTTTAGCATAGACGATACCGAAAATCTACAGGTAGTATTTTGGATCAGTACTCCTATTTAATACCAATTCATACATTGGGTCAGTATCATAACATTATTTTTTTAATGCTGGTTCAATACAGGACTACTATTGAAATATGAAACTCATTTTTCTGTACGAGATCGGCCAATATTCAACAGATTTATTGTATAAAATTCTTACTTGGGATGCTATAGTTTAATACAGCCTGTGTGAATCGCAAATATACGTCATATATATTGGATTTTCAGCTTTTCAAAACTTGCAACAGTTTAGCTTTCTACGATTTTGAATGCGGTTTCTGATTCGGCTCCGGCGCTCAATTTTTCTCGTAAAAAGAACTGTCTGCTTTTCCTACCATCTCCGGCCTCTAATATCCTCAAGGTAAGCGGCTCTCTCACAAAAGGCAGGCGAGCCCTCGTCTCGGCCTCGCTATAGGGCTGACTCTAGCACACGTTCGACCTTCTGCCCGCTCCTAAGATCCCCATAAGGTTGTTTATCTATTCGCTGCTTTTGGCACTTACCTCTCGCGTTTGTCCCAAGCTAGACCCGCTCGTGGGACACACACACAGCTTAATGACTTCGGCCGTTAAGCTGCGCGATGTCGTCATAACTCATGCCTACTTGTTTCCTGTTCCCTGTGTCGCGCCACCGTTTACCGTCCATCTTACCCTCGCCGAGATGTTCTCCTGTTCATGTGAGGCCTAGACGGTCGAACAAAATCGAAGATTGGCGATTGTTGATTCCACCCTTCCGTCATGCTCATCTTATACACCCCTAATCGCCAGCCGAGTCGATTCGCACCGCTTGTAAAAACTCACAAAACGGCATCCGCGCATCTACAGCTGCGATGAAATTACGTTCGTATAATCCTAATCGGTTAGGGTGCATGCGAAATGTATGTGAACCATCTCGCGGAACGGTACAGTCGGTACGTGAAAGCAAATCGAGCTAAAAAGAGAGAGACGGAGTTTCTCTCTCTCTCTCTCAAGAAAGGATGCCGCTGTGCTTTTTATAATATCCTTGGAGGCCAGGACGAAATTTGTTCGAACCTGCTCAACCGTAACTGATTCAGTATTGGACTCACGCGAGCGAGTTTAATGCTCGGTGTCCGCGAGACTGAAATGATACGCGACGTCGTTCATGATACCCTGATGGGGTGCAGTCTGAGTTTGGTATCAAATGGCCGACGAGTCACGAAGCAAAACGAGGATCGTCTTGCGTCGCCGAGTGAGAACAGCGATGGCACCGAAGGCATTTATTGATGGAAATGGACGAACGCGTCCGTTCGAATGTAGTTCATACCGTCGCGATATCGATGCCGGCACATTTATTATATAGACCGTCACGGAATCTTTGGAAAAATTTTTTTATCGCGATCTTATTGCCAATTCAATTTTTGCTTAAAAAAATCAAATTTGATTATATAACATTTTACAAGTATACGGAAAGTGTCGGAAAGTCCCTTAATAATTTGGAAAATAATTATTTTCAATAAAATGTTCCATATAAAAGTTGTGAAGTTTTAAGTGGCATATTACGTACAACATCAGTGTGAGATAGCAATGAGGGCGTGTAAAAATCACTTTGAAATTTTTTCATGGAAATTTTTGACTGCATATTCTTATATGCATACATTTTGACCTCGAGAACTTTTCAAAACGCTACAATAAAGGTGTTTTTCTATTAAGTACTTTCTGAGGCTATAAAAATACAATATCATCATTAACATAAATATTTCAAAGTGATTTTTACGTGATCTTAACAACGCTATCCAAGGTTACACTAATATTGTTATGTAATACTCCATTTAAACCTCTACAATTTTCATATGGAATATTTTTTTCAAAAATGCTTATTATCCGAAATGTTAAGGGGTTCCGATACTTTTCGCACATCCTGTATATCTCTATTGAATTAAATCTCGAAAATTCTGTTGAAGCAAAATCTCTTTGAGATTATTAATTGATCTACTTTTTGGAAAGTGTAATCTGTTAAGAATGTATACATATTTTTAAAAAAAAGGAAAAAATTATAAAAGACTTACAGATTACTGCAGATCGCATTTAAAAAACAAAAAATTTAGCAGCATTTAAAACTTTGATCAAAAATTGTTTTAATAAAAAGTAGAAGTGTGCTTAAATGAAAATATAATTAAGAAATAATAAGAAAAATCTAAATTTTTTGTATATATAAATACTTTAAGTATTCAGATTTATATATAAAGTTTCATTATGATACAAAGTTGTTTTATGAATAAACAAAATTTATGTATTTATTTATTTATTAACAACTAATCATTGCATCGCAATGAAATTTTGTATAAATTATTTTGAATATTTAAGGGCCCTTTTCGATCCCTAGAATTTTCAAAAAATCGATTTTTTCGCGAGCAGTTATCGTTGCATATTTTGACAGTTGCGTGTCGAGGGATTAATAGTATAACAGTAACAGTGTGTAATATAAATTGCATTTATTCAAGTATTTAAGCAAGTGTAGTTAAAAGAAGCTAAATAGCGCGCGCGTGTCTGTAATGTCTAGTAAAATAAATAACTATAAAAATGTGTTTTCAAATTAAAAAGAAAATATTATACACATAACTTTCACACGTATAGTTTATTTAAAGTATAATGTATTGACACATTTCCAATTTCAATTTACTTTGCAGGGACTGTACGGATGATCCTTAAAAGCAAATACCTTAAGAGAAGAAAAATTGCCTCTAGATTGTAAAAAAAATCTGTCGTTAAATGCTATAGGAACGTGATACTAATATTTCTCTAGCACACATCTTTATTTACAGATATTGCTTTCAGAAAATTCTATCATTCAAGTCGAGCTCTCCGTTTCTTCTTCTTCTTCTCTCTTCTTCTCTTGGTCTATGTGAAAATCGCAAGTAATTATTGCCTTTCTAAAGACCTCTTTTACCTGCATTTAAGTTAATGGATAATTAATTCTCAGAAGTGACAACTTCTTGTCAGTGTGCTTTACATTTTTTTCATGTCGTGCTTTTGATTAATTGTGAAATTACTATATCCAATAATTAATGTAAATAAAAATTATTTAAAAAATCATTCACTCGAATAAAATTTTTAAGATACACATACGAGTCGTTTGATAAGTCCTTAGAAAATATAAGTATAAAAATACAAGTTTTATGGAGTAAAATTATTTTTATTTTTTAATATAATCTTCCTTAAACTTAACGCATTGATTCAACGATGCTCAAGCTTTTCATGCCCTCTATATAATACGATTTTCTCCTCAAAATAGTCATTTATAATATCAATTATTTGAATATCGAGCTAAATCTCTTTCCATTCAGCAAATCTTTTGGATTATACTTGAATCTTCCAAACAACGCTTTCTAATAATCATTTAATTTCATTTTTTATCAAAAATGGCACCCATTTTGAATAGTTCACTTTAGATAGTTGTAACAATAAAATCAACTGACGAATCTGTTTGAAATTTTATATTCGTAGAGATTTGAAGACAATAGATGTCAATTATCATATCAATTTGATATTAGCGTCGTCTCATATATTTTCTAAGAATTTATCAAACGACCCTCGTAAATAAAGTGACAAAATTATAAACATAAAAAGAGAAAAAATTTCACATTTCTCACTGGTTAAGTTAATCAGTCAGTTAACTGGAGTCGGTAAACCTAAGTATGCCATAGCTAAGTAAGGGAACCCATAACGTCTTCGCGCGTCCGATCTGGTTGCCTCCATCCTCTCGTGCACTCCTGATCGGCCGACAGTCCCACTTTCTTTCAAAGCCGCTGAAGCGGCAAATCTTTTTACCCTCCGGAGGATTAACAAAGGGCGGCCGATTAGGCACTCATGAGCGATCCTGAGGCCTGATGTGATCCCGATCTTTCTGGAACCGTCTTCAGGGACGAGTCCGTACCCTTCGGGCGCGCCGAGGAACGCGCGATGCACGGTGCGGGTCGATAATAGAATTAAGCTCGCGCCCGTGCGCGTGCTTTATTCCCTCGCGCGAGGCGCGTCGGCTCGATGTACATTTGCGTTTCAACGCTTTCAGATCATATCGCGCGGCAATTTGCGTGGAATGTTACAGAGAAATAAATCGAGAATTGCTGAATTTATTTGCTAAACTGAAACTTTGAAGAAAGACAATAAGGAAACACTGGAAGAATCATCGACTTGAAATTCTTTTGTTGCGTTAAAATAATACTCAGAGATAGAAATTAAATCAACGCCATGTGTAGCGCTGTTTGTACCGCGCTCATAAACGAAAATAGATTTAGTTTCTCGCAAATAACGCGCAGAGGAAACGCTATGTCGATATAACGTTCTCTTCAAGATACACGTCGCGCGTCTGGGAGGTGTGGCTCCTGAGGGATGAGTCCACTTTGCATAGTCCTATACTCCCCTGATCGCAGGTGTTTCGTATTACACGTGGCCGTAATCCCTGGAACATCCTGGACGACGTCGGCGCGGACATCGGCGGCGCGGCCGGCGGTGCCGGCGCGGTCGACGGGACCCGTGGGAATCCTCGTTCATAATTGGTGCCCGGACGCTCTTGTAAAATTAGCATATTAATAAGAAAGACGGCGACAGCGGCCAGGATAGTAGGATGAAACCGCAGGAGAACCCGCGCCGTCGCGGCTCCTGCGGCCGACCGCCGACGGCCCAAGGATCCTTCGAGCCTCCTCGGGCACTCTGCATCCCTGATGGCCGAGTCTCCGCATTTAGAACTCAATGGAGCGAAACTAATTGCCGTCATTATGACGCCATCGTGGATCCCGCCGGCGAACACGACGATCACGAATCCGCGACGGCGAATCCGCGCGCATCGGATGCACACGAGCGCGCGCGCGCACACACACAATATGCATAACTTCATGTTTCCCGCGAAACTCGTGTTTCCCCTCTTACGCGATCCTTAATCGACGTATTTTCGTTCGATTGTCTCTTTCCAATCACATATTTTTTTATCTTTTACTTTTTCAACGGATAACAAGTCGCGAAACGTCATGAACTTTTAACAAGAAAAGCAAGTTCCGCATCCGCAGTTCAATCGGCACAAAAACGCCTTTGGCGTCGTTTGTCGTACGTTTTTATTAAACGTACGTTAATTATCGATAAAGGTGAGATATTTCGTGACAAAACGTGATTTCGGAGAAATGTAAAAGCCGGCCTTTTCCGCCGGCAAACTCCGCGACGATGATGGTCTCCTGTTAACACGGATATCACTTTTCATTTTTTTCATATCTCATCATCGGGTTTCTGTGGTTTGAGGCGGAACGGAGTGTGGACAGAATGGCTAGCCCTTTTTGCTACCTTACCGGACCCTCTCGTCAACGGATCCTATTTCTTTTACCTGACGACGGAGTAAACGAAGAACCGTCGCGCAACAAGTGCATAGTGCAAAGATGAAAAAACGCGTCATATATTTTACATAAAAGTGAGCAGATCGAATTATAATTTATTCGGTGATAATCTCTAATATAATTTTACGACGTTTTCACGGGAGAGAACGTGAGATAAGCGTGAAAATCAATTGCAATTCTGCAGCGCACCCACACATTTTACCGCACGGGGAATTTAACGAACCCTCGAGCCGGAAGCGAGCGCGTTACCCTTTCGCGAGGGGCTGCGATCCTGGTCCGTCGTGTATCGCTATTCGCTCTCCAGCTTCCATTTACGATTGTCCTTCCGCTTGTGTAACAGTTTCGCCGCAACGGCGCGTGTTTCCCTCCTCGGCTCGTAGCTTCGGTCCGAGATACGTTCCTGGTGGGAGATGTATCGCGATAACCTGAGCCCGTCCTTCGTGTACTTTCCAGTCCCGCGGGAACTTTCGGCGATACTCCACCACGGGCATCGACGGACATTCCAGTTCCTCGCGATAATGCGATCCTGTCTCTCCGTGTTTCGCGAAAACGTCGACGTCGCATCGCATTCGAAGAGAAAGAGTTCTGTGTAACGAATACGAGGAAATTAGTTACGCGATTTTGCGATCGAATAAATATTATGTAAATTACACGAGAGGCTCGAGGGGGAAGGGACGTGATCGCGCGTGACAAAAAAGCGCGCTGAAAATCGACCGGGACGGGAGACCCGTTGGGGATCACGCGACGCGTGAGGAGCGAAGGAACGGGGACATGAATTATGACGGGAGAAAAGCGCATCGATGCCATATTACATGCGCAGTGTAAACAACTCCGTTACATCGGCATAGCAGGAGAATAAACGGACCGAGGAGGTGACAGGGCGGGAAATCGCGAACCAGAGGCACATATTATCGCGAAGCAAGAAGGTAGCGTTGTATCATTGTCATCCGTTTATTACGTGCACGGCCGATCTCGATTATCTTGAGTAAAGACCAAAGCTCGACAGCGTGGCGACAACGCGATCGCGTGATTTTTCTAAAATAACAGCCGAAATGTGCATGGCGTGTTACGTGCGACAGCCACGCACGTTGCACGTGTTCGCTTTAAAGTGTCATTATTTTTTGCAATTACGATTTTACAATTTCAATGTCAGCGATGACGCTCGATATTTGAGACGAAGTTTTTTCATTCGACGACGACAAGAAGTGCTCGTTATCGAAATTTCCGCTTGAACCTATCATCGCGAACAGTTATTAATCGAATTATCAATAAATATATAAATTATAATGAATGGGAAAGTTTTCGCAGGGGATCGAAGAGAATAGGCTCGGCCAAGAAAAAGGCCACAGATAGGGCGATTCATATCTCTCATATGTCGCAAGATAGGGGAACAGGATGCACAGGAGTTATGATGCAAGCACATCATATTTTCATGGTGCGTGATATCTTCATACGACAAGATCCTCACTCGCCATACACCATGCGTGTCTGATCAATGTATTCGTGCGGGAGAGAAATATGTAATTGATTTAATTATTTTTATTTACATTCTTTACAACATCGTGCTTTGTAGGGATAAATTAAATTATTCAATATGTTATTACATTATTAATTATAATATTAGGATTGAATATCTTCTAAAATTCATATATCGCAAAATAAACCTTTTATCAGAGAAATATTATAAAACCGTAATTTCCGTGTAGTTACGTATCATAATTATTCCGAAAGAAACCTTTAAGAAAACTATAAATGTAAACAAATACATAGAAATATGAGTAAATTAAAAATATGATTATTGTTTGATTAAATTTGCAATAAAATTTGCAATTAATTTGCAATGAATATTTATTTCAGTAAAATAAACATTGTATTATGACATAAATCGCATTGTAAATTTATATATATATATATATATATATATATATTTTTTTAATAATAAAAGATAATATATAATCTTGGATAAAAAAATAAAGTAGACAAGCGTACAATTTTATATTGAAAGTAATAAAAAATAGAGTTAGATTCATCTTTTTCCAGAAAAGATTTTCGATAAATGAGCAAATATATTCCTGAAGGATTCGCAGTGTCCTTCATCTACCTTTAAACTGTGATAAAATCCTGGTCAAAATGCGTGGATGTGTTTCTACAGATTCAATTTTTGTAAGATAAATTGTTTTTATCTGTCATTATAAATAAAAATCTTTTTATATTGTAATTCACGCAACTCTAAAATCAGATTTCTTTTTTTTCCTTCCAATGGCAAACTTTGAGCAATTATTTTGCAAGAAATCTATGTTTCAATCTATATATCATCATTTTAATAACATTGTGATAATAAATTGTAGCATAGCGGATAATGTGTAATTATTTACAATTGCATTTCCATATCATGTAGTGTTTTATTATCATTCATCTATTGTGATGTCAGTAATCTAAAATTTGATGATCCATAAATTTCTGCAGCTGTTAATCCGTAGAATGTTTCTTCAAAACTACATACGATAAAAACAGAACTTTGCTGAAGTATCTAAAAATTTAGTTTAACTACAGATCTGAAATAATTTTGTTTGGATTATCGAAATAATTATGTAGCTCAAATTGATTACTAAAATGTCAAAATTTTTTATAGTATTGCTCATCATGCTTGAGTATCCTACATAATTATTTTAATATTCCAACAAAATTATTTTCAGATCTATCTAGAGCTAAATTTTTAAATACTTTAGCAAAATTTTATTGTGTTATGTTCTTTGCCCCCAATGTAGTATCAGACATACAAAGCTCGAGTAATTTCCGTAGTATTTCTTGATTTTTCTTATCCATATAATGCAGTAACAAGAAACAAAAGTTCGATAAATCTTAAAAAATATTATAAATAATCAATGTTGGAATTTCGTTTACATTTTGCCTTCCGATGTAACAATCTTTCTACATTAGCGCATTAACGAGAAATCTAAAAATCAGATGTTCGTAAATTCCATATAAAATCGTCAATCGAAAGCTCAGGCTGTTGCTTCGCAAAAAGTGCAATTGCATCGCGTTCGCCCGTGGTGGTACTACGCCCTTCGGTCTTTCGATGTAACACAGTACCAGGAATCCAAAATTCGAGGATCGTGTCGGCGAAAGGCGAGTCAATATCTTGAGATTCTTGTATCCGACAAAGCGGAGCGCGAGCGGACAACAGTCAGTGATCTCTTAAAAACTTGTTTGAGCGCTCGACGGAGTCGCCGGCTCGATGCCCGATCGTTTCTGGCGATCAGCTCTCGGCGTGGCGCAGCGCGGTGCGCGTGCGGTAAGGGGGAGTACCTGCCAGCGGCGTGGCCCTTGACACGACCCTTACGAGGGCCCGCACGAGAGCGAGATCGCGACGGGCGCGAAGGAAGAGTCGGGTGGAAAGGGGGGAGCGGGAGAGAGCGGGAGCGAGACAGTGTGATACGTTCCAAGGCCAAACGAGCTCCAGCCGACTTCTGGGATCCTGCTAAAAATGCGTGGGCGCGGTCTCCCCGAGGGCTGGCCGAGGCCGTCGAAGGTCGCACCCTTTTTCGAGCGGTTCGCGCGCCCGGCCCTTCCGTCCAACCTCGCGGCTCCTAGCCGCGCGGGCCGACCGGCTTCGCTCCCCGAGAGCCACACCGCCGCCGATCGCTCTCTCCTCCTTTCGCGTCGTCCGCGCGAGCCTTCGGAGCCGCGAGGTTGGTCCAGCCGGCTTCCTTCGCCCTATCCTCGCCACCGATCCCCCAACACTGGCACCCGTTTCTCCGTTATGAAAACACACACACACACACACACACACACACACACACACACACACACACACACACACACACACACACACACGTGTACACAGTAGCGGATCCTTGTACAGAGAGACGCGCGAGACGCGCATTGAGATCTTCGAGACGCACAAAACTTTTCTGTTTTATGAAGATTCATAGATTGTTCGAGATAACGATGTCTCGTGGCTCTCTCATTCGCGATAACTTTATGTTTAAAAAAAAAATGGAAATCTTGGCGTGTCAGACTGCTCCGTCTCGCGAAGTCTCTTCTCTGAATCTTTGAAAGAAATGTTATTGCACGTTCTTTTCGATTTCCGCGATTTATAAAAAATTTCCATGTTTTATTTAGAAGTCTCGAGATAAGCTTGCGCACGGGTATCCGATTGCCGAAATCCATCACTGTGTACACATTCGTTCTCGCGCGCGCGCACACACACACACACACACACACACAGATACTTTCGGGCGATTCACACGCATGCCCGTTTACCCCATCCTGGAACCTACCCACGCTGCTCCACGTTGGGACACGACCAGTAATGCGCAATGCGCGCTGCGCGATTCATTATGAGTTTCTGGAAGGGGCTTTTCACCCTCGTGGCAGTAGTTTCAAGGGGTGCACCCCGTGTGTTTACGCATGCTGAAAGGACGATCCGTGTTGCCCGACTAGGGTAGGCGGGAGGGCTGGTCTTTCGCATCCCGGGGTGGCGACTTTGCAGGATGGGTCAATCGATTGTAAGCCACGACGTTCGGGGGTTGAGGAAACCGCCACGATGCTCGGGATAGCAATGTCGATTAGAAGCCGGCGGCTATTTGCATTCCTCTATTTTTCTCCTGATTTTTATATATATATATGTGTGTGTGTGTGTGTGTGTGTGTGTGTGTGTGTGTGTGTGTGTGTGTGTGTGTGTATATGTATATATGTACATATATAGATTATAAACTTACAAATCTTATATTATACAGACTTTAATATCTTTTAAGATTACAAACATCATATAAAGATTATAGAAAATTGTTTAATGTGCATAAAAATGTGCGTTTACAAACGCACTTTTTTTTATCGAAATGTAACCTGAAATTGAATTTGTACTTAATCTTACTTATTTAGATAGGGGAGATACTTTATATATATATATATATATATATATATATATATATATATATATATATATATATAATATAGAATTTTAATTGACATTTTTTAGTAGATATTTAAATTAGACATTTTTACTTATCTCCCTACATAAGAAATTTTCTTTTATACAAGAGTCAACTACAATAGTATCAAATAATGACTTTATTTAAAGGTTTTAGATGGATTCTTTTTTTGTGTTTACAAGAGATGCTCAAAGTATCCTCCATCATTTTTCACACCTGTCTGAACACGACGTACACATGACTGGCGCATTCATTGAAAACATTCTTTACACTATTACACAACGAATCAATACTGCTCGGTTAAACCTTCTAACTTTCCTTTCAGTGGGTAGCATATGATAAACAAAGCCTATCTCAAAATCAAAACACAGACATAGAGATATAACATCGTGAAGAGAAAGGTCTTCCTTTCTATCCAGGAACACGCTCACGAAATTTTAAAACATGCTTATGACTCATTCTGTATGGATTATAAACAGTATATAAATTATAAATAGATACAGATAAATTATATAAATTGATATAGATTATAAATTGTACATAATATTACATACAAAACAATGATTTTTACATATTTGTGTGTGTGTGTGTGTGTGTGTGTGTGTGTGTGTGTGTGTGTGTGTGT
>JANQDE010000050.1:179375-208201 GCA_037157785.1 Cephalotes varians | reverse complement strand
TGTGTGTGTGTGTGTGTGTGTGTGTGTGTGTGTGTGTGTGTGTGTGTGTGTGTGTGTGTGTGTGTGTGTGTTGTGTAAAATAGAGAAGACCGGTTGTCATGTGAGATTGCTTATCAAAAAGCTTATAGCTCAATCAGTATACGACAGGAGATTCTTTTTTTTATACTGTAAATTGTTATGATATTAATTAGTTGTGTAAAATGGTAAATACATCAAAAGCATCTCGAGTACATTACTTACAACGAAAAGAAACTTACTTTTAAGAAAATGAAGCTAGTGAGTATATTTTTCTTATCTTCTGTTTTATTTTGTTATTAGCTTTAGCATTATCTATCGCGATTTCCCTGTAATCGTAGAGAATGACATGTCTTAGATAATTTTTGCTGTAGTTAGTTAACCATTATTGTAACAAAGTTTGTGAATACAATCTTTCTTTTTACTAAAAACGTGAGATAGATTGATCAAAATGAATTGGGAGTAATTGTCACAATAAGTGACAGTCAATTTTAGTCTATTTAAGTCGATACATCTTGAACAATTATATTTATCAATATTCCATATAGATATTTAAGTTTTTCCATTTTTTGTATAGAAACTATGGTACGAAAACAAGTATTTTATAATTAAAATAATTGTTTTATTTATATTAATACTATAATTACTATCTATTATTTCTTGAAATATAAAACCGACAAAGTAAAAATTATATATTTTTGTATAGTTTATTCATATAAAATATATAATTATCAACTATAGAATCCGTGACAATCAACCTAGTATATGTATATATCGGAGTATACATAATTGTCACATTTTCACATCTTTATTTAAAATCAAATAACTTATTTTTACGATGATATATTCAAGAATAATATTTTTTTAATACCTAAAGGATGTAGGTGTATAACGTGTGTATGTGTGTGTGTGTGTGTGTGTGTGTGTGTGTGTGTGTGTGCGTGCGTGCGTGCGTGCGTGCGCGCGCGCGCGCGCGCGTGTGTGTGTGCGTGTAGTGTTTCAAAATCTGACATCTACATTTTTTTTAAAATCACTGTTCAAAAACTATGCCGGTCTCCCTGTCTTTTACGTGATTCAGATGCTAAAAGAATTTCAAAGATCTCTCCACACTACTTCAAGACTACACTGAACGCGTAATACACAGTCCAGTCAGCGTAACAGAAATGCGCAAGAGCAATCAAGATATCGCACCGATATTACAACGGTATGGCTGCTTGAAGAGCTAGGAGAACATGAAGTACGGTCTCTTTTGACATCACATCTATTACATTGCGCGATATATATACATTTATATGTATATACATATACTTCGCTGCGATATGCATTGCTCTATTCAATGTGCAAATTCAACGCAAAATTCTCGGTATTCGATGTAACGAGGAAATCCTCTGTCGGCTTATTTCGCGGTACGATTAATAGCTGTACATCAGCTTAATATTTTTCGCAATCATCCGTTATGTATCAATGCCGATGGCCACGGGAACAAGATAGATTACATGTGTGAAACCGACATATCGTAATTTATATCCAGCTGTCGCGACAAAAAACCGCGCAAAAAGATTTCCAGCAACTATTTACGAAGATAGTGTTTTTATCGAAATTATAAGCGATAATTGGATTATTACGCAACGAATTGTTATGTAACGAATAATAAAATAACGCAAATCATAAATGACACGACCTTGATTAAAATAGCAAGAGACTACTCAAATGTTCTCGCTAGTGAAACGATCAACGTTACCTGATATAGCAGCAGACGTATCGACGAGGTGCTCGTTGCATGCTCGATTACGTATGCAACAAAATGCCATGATTCGCGACGGAGCTCGATCGGACATTAAAGGTCCCGCTCGCCAATTGGCGCCGTCTTCCGCTGGTTCATCGGCGGATGATCAGTTCCTTGGGGTTCCTGTGTTCCTGTTCAAAGAGCGGGGGCGGCTCCCGCGGAGGGCAGGCCGTCAAACTCGCGGGGCGGAACCCTGACATGAAGAGGCGGTGCGGAATCGTGCCGCTACATCGCGATATAATTTAAAAAATATATATATACATAATTCTTTCTCCGCGTTCGAAGGATCGTCTCGCAGAAGGTCCAGGTCGTTGATCGGTGCGACGAATCGGGATCGTCCGCGAAATATATCGAACATGTCGGTGATGAAATCGAACTCGAAATCGCGACGATCTCCTGGACGAAAGGCCGCTCCGAGGGATACGGAAACGCCCAAAGGTTAAGGTGTATGCCGTGTGACGGCACAGATATACGCCCAGAAGACGCGCCGTAGGAGGCCCTCCTCGGTAGGTGAACGAGCCACGCTCTGATTACGGCGATTAGGCGTCGGCATCTTCTTGGGCGTAGCGCGATCTTGTGCCTGAACAACGTGGAAGGCGGACTTTGGGACGGACTCGCGTTCGCTCCGAATGGACTTGAATCAGGAATTATAGTTTCTTCTTGCGGCGCGATTGTACGTTCTCGCAGAAGTTCAACGCTCGATCCTACTTGCACGCGCGCGTGATTGATAATAGAATTACACATGTACCTATATGAATCGAGATGTTATACTATTATATTTATGTCTCGAAAGAAATTAAAATTAACGATGAATTAAATAATTCTGACAAGAAATACTTTAAGGATAATTCGATGTGTCTATTTGATTAATCTTATTTATTTTTACTAATGGTAACGTGTCAACTCACGTTCTGTTGTATAGATGTATAAAAGTCTCGCATTTGAATATGGATGAATGAATACGGTCGAGAATGACAGTGGCGAGGGTCGTTTTCACCCTAACGGCGAATCACCCACGATGATTCAAACCATTAACCACCGCACCGCCCCTTGGTGGGGATTGCAGTCGGCCTCGTGCCATCCCCTATTTCAACACCCCCTAATTCGAGGGTCGAGCAACCACCTCCGCACCCTCCATGTCCACCTGATCGACTTGTTTACTCTTGTATTGTCTAAGATCGTCACGGGTCATCAAATGGGCGTCATTCACTTCCGCATCCTCACCGACGATCGTATCGATCGGCCGCGCGGCGGACCCGTCATTATCCGAGAAAGCGAAAACGATTTATGCTCGCCTACCACTCTTGTATGGTGCTCAATGGCGGTCCACCGACGATTCATGGTATCCTGATATAGTCGGGCCGCGAATGTGTTCAAGGGGTTTCTCTCCTACGGAGCGACCCCGGTCGGATGTCGACCGTGACCCGAATCGATTCGATGACGCTCGAATATATGATGTAATGCCGAGACGCTACACCGCGGACACACCGCAGATGTCAATAAAATCAACGTATGAGTGCAACGGCGCGAATATGGACGATCATATCCATAATGGGTACGTATGAATATTAATTACACCGCAGGTGACAACGTCCAGGCACCCATCAGCCCACAGGAGGTCTTTAGGCGCCCAAGCCGAACGAGGCACCTACCCTAAAAACCCTTCGACAAAACCGTAAAGAATAAAAGATAAGCATATGATCGAACGAGATGTTAACTTCGATATAAGTTCATTATACTGGATTAAAAAAATGGATTTTATGTGATGATCGTTAAAATAGTTATAAATCTACGTAAATTAAGTTGTGATTAATTAAATAATTCGCGAGTGTTTACAAAATTATTGTTGTATGATATGACAATAACGCATTTTATATTAGTAATCATTTTATTATTGTTTATTTTGTTATAAAGTTATTTTCAGAGTTAGCATCTCGAGATTTAATTTTTCCTTTAATTGTCAATTATCATATCGTTACATTATTTTTAATTTTGAAAATTTTTACGTTATCTTTTAATAATGTAATGATAATGCGGTTTTAAATATTAGTAATCATTTCATTACTTAAATTGTTTATTTTGTTGTAAAGTTATTTTCAGAATTAGCATTTCATCTCGAGGTTTAATTCTTAGAGATCCTTCAATTATTATATTGTTACATTAATTTTAATTATATTATACTATTTTTAATGTAACGCTGATATAGTTTTAGATATTAGTAGTTATTTTACTATTAAATTGTTTATTTTTGTTATAAAGTTATTTTCAGAATTAGCATTTCAATTCAAGGTTTAATTCTTTGAAAGCCTTTAATTGTTAATTAAATAATATTTCGTGAGTATTAATCTTTGCAACAAAATAAATTTTTTTTTTTTATTAATTTATCTAACATTTGCAAGAACGTAATAAAACAATATTTTTTAAAACCAAAAAGCTTATCGCGCTTATGAAATAATGAAACGTGGTGCTGTGCGATTATACAAATGCGAGATACAAATATTCGAAATGTGCATTTCGCGCGGCCGACATGTATATTAACGCGGCGTCCAATCCAATGGCGTGATATATATATTTAGCATCTTGAGGCAGCGCGGCGATTTTTCAGCGATGTCATCGACCTTGAGGGCTTGAATTCTCCCATGCTGAAAGCGGCGAACCGGATTTCTCGCGCGGATGTTACCCTGTGAAAAAAGCGTGGGTGGAATCTCGACGAGGTAAACCCTTTCGCTCCAACCCTGCCGGCCTCGGAGAAGAATCGCGACGTCCTCCTCCTCTTTCTCCTCCTCCTCATTCTCCTCCTCTTCCTCCTCCTCGTCCTCCTTCAACTACTCCTCTTCTCGTCTTCTCGCGTCCTCGTTTGACGAGGTGGACGAGGCGCCCGGACGAAATGATAGTTTCCGAGGAGCGAGAACGGCGACCAGAGCAGCATGAGTTCCCAAGGGCGACGATCAGGCGACCATTGTCGACGATCGACCGCGCGCGAGCTGTAACGCGAACGAACGAACGAACGAACGAACGAATGAACGAACGAAGGAACGAACGAACGAACGCGCGACCCGACGTGACGCGACCCGACGCAACTTTCTCGCACGGGATGCTCGCCTGCTGCGAATATGTGAATATATTTTATTCAACCCTTTCCCTCGGGCGCGGGATTAAATTATTCCCGCCGCGGGATTGCCGTCGACTTGCTCTCCTTGTTGCGACGACGAGCGGCGTTCCAATGTCGCAATAAATGGCTTGCTATAACGTGCCTTTTAGAGAGAGAGAGGGAGAGAGAGAGAGAGAGAGAAAGAAAGAAAGAAAGAGAAAGGCAAATAAATGGGTTAATAAAACAGTTTATTTTATTGTGAATCGTTACACGAAGTAGAGCATAGCAAAATAATAAGCATTATGAGTTTAATAATAAAGCTAAAATTTCAAAAAAATATTCAGAGATATTTTTAGAATAACTTTAAGTAGAGTTAAAAAATAATTATAGGACGATAATTATATATAATATCATATAAAATTGAATATATAGAAAATCTATAAGTATAAATAGTGGACTCTATATATATATATATATATAATGCAATAATGATTAAGTTTTTCTTTGTATATTGTACAAATTATTTTATATAAGAATATATAGATATAAAAAGAAAGAAACGGTAAAATAAACGGTAAAGTATAAAACACAGCAGCGCAATAACTTCACATTATATTATTAAAAAACATGATTATATTGTTAAATGTTTTTTTTGTAATAAAAAACAATTTATTAATTTAAAAGGGGGAAGACAGAAAATACTCTAATTAAAATAATTAATATTAGCGGATAATTAAATGACATAATTTTGTAATAATTAGAATTATTGTTCACTTTACAACTAGGGAAGAGTGACGAGTAATTTAATGACATTTAACAGAAAATCAATAGAAGGTCGTGATCATCAATTTCATCGGTGGAAATTCGGGCGGTGTTCGTGCATTCGCAGTTTATTCTTTAGTTCGATCTCGTATGGTCGAGGAGAAAGCTTTGACGGCGTGAAAAATGATAAGTAAGACCGAGACCGAGACGATGGTATATTTCGGAAAGACGACGGTCGGCGACGCGGACGAGGTCGACGTTGCGCGCGATGCGTGTGCGTGATTACCATGACGGCGCCACTACCACGACGACGAGGCCCCCAGGGAATTTCGTACGACCACCCGGCCGCTTCTGCTAGCCTGGGAACGGGGGATCAAACCAATAGACTCCCGATAGCCCTTCCGATTATCGGGACGATTGATACCGGCGCGCGTCATCGCGCTCCTCGAGACGTCGACGACGGTCGATCGAACGGTCACCCTCGAGGAGGACGAGTTCAAAAAAGCGAGCGTCTTTCTCGCCAGGATTCTCGCCTGTTCTTCGCCCATGTAAACTCACTCTTATCGATCGGACACCACCCTCTTTGAGAGTCATGACAACCGGCGATTAAGGTCATGGGCATGATCGGCGAACCGAACATGTTAACTCGGCATCCAGATATTCGATAGCACCACTCTAACTCCGTCGAACGGGTTTCAACAGCTGGCGAGATGAACGGATGATTATTCGAAGGTGTCGAAGCACGGAACAGAGAATGCTAATTTAGAATTTATTGGAATTTCGATCAACAGTCGAGAAGAATATATGATTAGATGTGACGTCACGAGAATATCAACACCTTAAATGTTTTATGGTTAGGAATAGTATCCTAAATTATCGCAATAATCGTATAATGTTTTCTTTTATCACACACCCGAGAATTACTTATCTTTTGTACACAAAGCAGATTTACCTAGAAAATCACGTATCGCAATCACTAATCGCAAATGTGTTAGCTTTTAAAAAAGTATATAAATTCTTAAAAGACATTTCTCTAAACATTGATATAAGACGGATTTAGAAACCGTTCGATGGATTCTTATTCTATATTCTTATTTCTCTCAGTCCTGATTCCATATAAACCAGTTAACAGCCTGAAATAGAAACCTCTCGTGGTAGGTCTGCGGAATCCCCTTCGAGGATTACCTGCGCGTACGGACAAACAAATCAATAAACCGAATGGTGAAGGTTTGGGGATATCGGGGGGAGGGTCCTGGCTGCTGTCCATCTGCCATCCGGAGCGGGCGAGGGGCGGTCTCGGGGCAACGACCTCACGAATATTAGGAAACCTTCTGCCGCTTCATGGTGCCCCTGTCGCGATGTGTGGCTCGAAGCACTTGAAAGACTAACTCTTTCCTTCTGTCTTAGCGACCGTTCTCATATGTGAAGGCGGCGCGCGATCGTGCGACGTGGGGTCGGCGGATCGGACCGTACCTCCTCCCCCCCCCCCCCGGTTCTCCCCCTCGGATTCCTTACGACGGCTTCTTCGGACGATTTTAAAAGTCTTGGACACGTCGCCGTCTATCAGGAGCGACGCATCGTCGATCGGGGACACGCACGTTTTTCACACACGTGCGCGCGCGAACGGGAAACGATAGGAAAGTTCGATTTTCCCGGCCGGCTCATGTTGCTCTGATAGTGCCGGAAGCAGCCGATTGATTGGAAACCGACCACCCACACCCAGGGAGAGAAACGGATTCCGCCTGATCGCCGCGCCGAACAGGACGATCGTACGCCCCGTGCGCCATGTCGTCCTGGTGTCGAA
The DNA here is from genome assembly GCA_037157785.1 of Cephalotes varians. Taxonomy (NCBI): domain Eukaryota; kingdom Metazoa; phylum Arthropoda; class Insecta; order Hymenoptera; family Formicidae; genus Cephalotes; species Cephalotes varians. The sequence goes on along the minus strand of JANQDE010000050.1, from coordinate 200,743 downwards.
AAAAAAGCAGAAGAAGCTCTAGCGACGAATGACCGGCGGACACGGAAGCAAGCTCCTTGTGACGAATGTCGTGAATGTCAGTAAATGAGAATGGAACGGATGGATATCTCGATATTTAAGACGTGAATATTTATTCAAATAATAGCGAGTACGAAAAATATGCGAAAAGTAGAAATTAGACGAGAAATAGGTACATATTTCAATTGACATAATGCTAATTAGAAGCAAAAACATCGTAAAACGTCGAGATAAGCTTTAAGATCTCGTTTTTCACTTATACATTAAACATATAAATAAAGAAATGCCACGTATGCTCGAATAAAAACAAAGTTTATATTTTGTCACGCGACGCGTCAGAGAATAAATAACATATTTATTAAGATATAAAGTTATTTATTACACGTTTTTCATTTCATACACAGCGCGAGGAAAGAAGGGCATGAAACACGATCGATCGATCGTCTCGATAGGCTTTCGCCTCGCTTTCTGCTTTCCTGACAGCTCGTTTACCCTGCTGATAATCCTCCTACGTCCGCTAATCCGTCCAATTACACTGCGGTACGAAAACGTGACCGTCCGCCAATCGTCGCATATAATGGGATATAATGATAATCTCGCGAACAAAGGAAACTGGTGGAAAATCCTAGGGTTGCATGCGTCGATAGGGGGTAGTCCTTTCTTCTCTGTAACACGTCGAACAAGGGTAGGCGTGACTCGCGTACGATCATTTATCGGAGTTCGGCCAGTCTCGTCGTCTAAAGCCCATATCAGATTACTGATTGTCGGTTAAAGTTCTCGATTGCTTGGTTCTATTTCAGTCAATTACGATGCGAGGCCGGACTCGTGATTGGCTGAATTAAAATTAAGCAATCGGGAATCTTAATCGGTAATCAGTAATCTTACGGGCTTAACAGCCTTAATTATACAACATTATCTTATCTGACTGTCAGACGTGCTTGCGTGTATTATTTGTTACTGTCAGAACGGTATACGTACACGGAAAAAAATGATGTACCAACAGTATCAAAAACAGTTTAATCGAAAGTAATCGTGTTAATTCAATGACAGTATTAATGAAACAAATATGCTCATGTTTCAATAAAGTATTATTTGTTTCAATATTAATGCTGTTATTGAACGAGATTATTTATTAATTGCTGTTGACTAATACTGTTAATATTACAACATTATTTTTTCTGTATACGCTTCCGAAGATTAATCCTTCATAATTTGTTAAATACACATTTATGATTAATTTACGATTTATAATTTTTATAAATATTAAGATAAATTATAGTGAGATACATCACTTTGTCAGTTTTCAATTGTAATCAACCCGCTGATTTTCTCTTTCCAAATAATAGTCTACTTCTTTAACACGCTATTTCGCTACCACAATCAAGTTAGTCCCCGCTATAATCCATGTCTTTCTTGCAAGTTTTACATAATATATATGTCGCACATCTTCACTTGTACATATATAAAACATATATATAGATAATCAACAACAATTGATAAAAACAATTAATAATATGAGTAATCAACAACAATTCAACAATAATTGGTAATCAACTTGTACACATATATGAGTAATCAATAATGTCACACATATGTGACGTCGGACTCTTGAAACTAACCGCTGTGCCACATATATGTGACGCGTGGTAACGAACGTGTTAAAAAGAATTGTAACTTTATCCGTGTAATAAACTTGGAATAACCGATAAATAATCGTTTTTATCAGAAAATTCAACCGAAATCAATATGATTTCGTTTATTCAACTTAAATCGCACTTTTATACGATAACAATAATAGATTATAATTGCATATATTATTTTATGAAATGAAATATTTAATAGTCATTTCGCAACAAAGAACAAATATCTATTAAACGATCGATAATCCATAGAATTTATTTTCTAAATTTTTGTTAACAATTTTGTTAAATATTGTTATTTTTTATATTCCAAAGTTCTGTTAAATATTTATCAACATAATTTTCTCAAGGCATACACGCGCGTGATTTTCAACATTTTATATGGAGCCGAATAAACGTGTCAGACAATCGTGAGCGGAATGCGAACCAACGAGGGATCACCGCAATTAGAAACGGCAGCGGTCGGCATTTGTAAAGGGGGAGCAAATGCCAAATCGCCTCCTCGTGTTTCTGATCGCCGGATAGGGTTTCTATGAATGGTTTGTTACCGCCCACAACCCTTTCGCGAGACCGCTTTGCCGCCGTTTGTCGTCGCGGAACAATCGTACGGCGTGGGGCTAAATAAATCGATTTGCGAGGAGACGCGGAAGAACGTCTTCGTGCATATGCTCGGGCGAGAGTCCGCGGTCGGGACAGCACCCCATCGAGGGTTGCCGATGACAGCAAGATGGCGGCGACCCGGCACCTCCAGATGCTCGGACATTATGACGTCCTGATCATTGTCACCGCATTCCTTTTATGCGGAATCACTCAAGCGAGACGACGACGTTTGGGCGGGGATGTAACTCGATCGTTTCAGTCGGCGGATTCAATTAGCTTCAGCACCCCACAGAGGCCACGCAACCACGCCTCGCGGTAATCACTCTGGGAAAGAGAATTACCAGGCGTCGAGTAGAAACTTCTCTTGATCTACTTAGACGCTGTCGACACCTTAATCAAATCGCAAAGGCAAATAAACATACAAATATCCTTTGTCATTTCGCACTTTCGTGTATTGGAAGGTAAACACTACGATAAACTAGATTGCAGCTCTGGCAATGTCGATAAAGCGAGACGACAGGCAGCCATCGCTATGCCTGAATCATCGTATCCGTGACGTCATCGGAGGGCGACCCAACGCCCATCGATATCCCCCACGTCGTCCGTCCCCGTCGACCGCGACGAGATCGATCGTTGCCAGCGACCGGGGCGGACATGCTGTCCTGTTACGGCGCACCAAGATTCTTTTATTCTCGATTGATTGACCCAGGTCGCGGTCGGCTTTCTTGGCCGCGAACGCGACAACCCCGACCAGGGTGGCGTCCCGAGCCGATCGATCGACCCGGCGATTTCTCCGGGCTCATATTACCCTGTGACACGGAGAAGTCGCTCCATTGTCCTCGGCTTTCTTGACGCGTGCCAAGACGCTACTCGCTGTTCGCGGCCATTCTCGCCGCTTCTATATGAAAAGAGAGAAAGAGAAACAAAGAGAGAGAGAAGGAGAAAGAAAATCGTGACCATCGGTGCCGGAAGTCGTTTTCCCTACCGTTCACCTTCCCCGGCTTGCTATTCCCGAGAGGATGGCCTCGGAATAATCGCCGAGACGAGCATCGGTTCCCCAGTTTCTTTCTCCCGTTTCGCACACTACACGCATAATGAGAGCAAATATGGACACGGATGCACACAGATATAATAGTCCGGACACGTGGTGGACAAACCGGGGAAAATCGCTTTGCATTTGGCTTCTCTTCTCATGCTCCTTTCAAGTGCTAACTCCACCGCGATCATTCACTCCTTGCACCCGCTTTCTGCAAATTACTCCTCGCTCATGACACCCTGATACCTAACGGTATTCACTTGCCCGTTGATTGACTTTTTCGTCGATCGATTTAGACTGCTCCCCTCCCGGTCTAACCCCCCGTAAGAAGGGGATCAGCGAAGACGAGGGGAGCCTGCGATTGATGATGTGAACGTTTCGGGCATGACTTGGGATCTTGCAGAAAGTATTGGAGTGAATAGTTTTTGGGTAGCGATTTATCGTCGCAAAAAGTGGTAATGGACTAGAATGACTAATCCGTTTGAATGTCTGTTTGATGTATTTACAAGTACAATTTTTTTCATTTAAATTTCTTTTAATCTGAAAAAATTTTGATTGCGCTAAAATAATTTTAAACGAGTCGAAAGATAATTTGGACTTCTTTTTAATAAAAGATAAGAATTAGAAAGTAATTACTTTCTCAGGAATGATTTTAATACAAATAACTGAAATTAACGAAGAAGCTGTACACGATATATCTCGAGAATAAATACTTTCGTTGTACCGCAAGTATCGAATATTACACTCGTTTATGACTATAAATCACGTTTTTCAATTCGCGGCACATTAAATAGTGAGCCAGATTTGTCGAAATACATCATTGATAGGTACATGTTTCAGCGTTTAGCATAGGTTTTATCAAATACCACTCTTTTATCAGATACTACCAACACGGTAATTCGGAAATAAATAGTAAAGTTCTAAAATTTGTACTTTTTATTTTATTGTTTTAAAAAAAATTTTATTGCAATAATGATACCGCTTTGGTTAAATGAGAGTGAACACAATATTTAGAAAGTTTTTAAAATATAATTTAAATATTTAATAATTTCACAATCTTTTAAATATTTTTTACTTCTCGTGTTTGTTTAGTTTTTTTTAAATTTATTTTTAATTTTTTCGTTTCTTTTTATTTTCTCTAAAATTTTCGCAGCACACTGGTTGAAAAACCTTGCAATATAAATCAATAAATAAATCTATCAGTATTTACTTAAACATATGAAAACATATGAAACATATAAAAAGAAAGAATTTCTTATCCATATTACTAAAAATTCTAAAGCAATCTTTGCAATTTCCCAAAATGATTAAAAATACTTACGTCTTGATTATAGAAGCAGATTTTACGCGTAATCAAACCGGATTTCACAAAGTTACCCGACGTTCGGGACATGTGGGATATCGATCCTCTGCGAAAAGAGAAATCGCGCTCGGTCGATTATCCTCTCTTTGAGAAAGGTTGATGATGGGATTCATTGTTGGCCTCCACCGCGATATATTTGCCGCGAGATTCAAAGGTCGCCGGGTACCCTCGAGGCTTCTTTTGCGATCATGTCGCCCTAATACCGTTGACATCTGCGCGATTTATCTTTCTTCAACCGGGACAAATTGAATTCGCTGCGCTAGAGCGACGAACGCATTGCGCGTTGCCGGCAAGACCCCCGAGGAATCCGAAATGCAGACGCCGCCGTCTCCATCACGGAGGAGACACAGCTGCGTCGACATCATAGTATTCTGATTGCGCGTGCTCCATCGCTATGAAAACAAAAGACACGAACGTTGCGACGAGTAATGACGAGCAATGTTTTGCGTCCAATGATGGTTTCCGGACCAGGCTCAAGGCGCGAAGGGCTAGATGAAATTTGACGAAATCTCTCTCTTAGAAACTCTGAAGTTTTTAAAATCATGTATTTATTTTGTTTCTTTCTTTTACAACATTGATATTTTATCTAAATGTCATATATATGTATATATAGATTATTATAATATATTCTCTACACAGAAAGAACGTCTACACGCAGTTCTGCTGAAATACTTAAAATTTAGTTAGATACACACAGAAAGAATGGAAAAAAGGTTTCGCTGAAAGATCTAAAATTTTAGATAGATACAGAGCAGAAAAACAATTTTGTTGAACTATCAAAATAATTACGTAGAACGCTCGAACTAATTGTCAGAATATCAAAATTTGTTGCACTATTGCTTATCATTTTTAAGATTCCAACAAAATTATTTTGATGATCTGAAAATAATTTTGTTTTCGGGTCATTAAAATAATTACATAGGACATTTAAACTGGTTGAATGTTAAAACTTTTTTTAACAATATTCAACTTGTTATCAATACTTGAGCGTTTTATATAATTATTTTGATGGTTCAAGAAAATTATTTTCAGATTGATATATAGCTAAATTTTTAGATACTTCAGCAAAAAGAATCGTTTTTTTCGTGCATAATATTTTACGAAGGAATATAAAATATACTCTATTCTTTTACTAGTTCGTGAAACTTTATGCAACTTTTGTGGACACAGTTTTCTTTGATGCAAGAAGATTCTAAGAATCATTGAATAAAATGTTTTATCGACTTCCTCAATTAGTGTATTATTTCTCTTTTTAGATTCTAAATTCTTCTTTAAAACATTAAATGTCTTGCGGTCATCAACGACCGCTACTTTTCAATGACACTATAATAGTACAGACGTTGATCGGTATTATCAGACTCAAAAATATATATATATATATATATTTGTAAAAACTAACATTTGCATAAATATAATTAATATTGAAATAATAATCTAAAATAAACGCATGAAAATTTTACATAATTTAATTATACTATATATATAATCGTGTCATAAATTCTAATCCTGAGAAAAATACTTTTATACCAATACGACGCACACATATGATAGAATGCATTTTGGTAGACTAAACAGAATTTCTAATTATTATGGACTCGGTATTTATAACTAGTACATTTGATATATTTAACTCTAAGGATTTGATTAACAAAATTTCAGTTTGATCTATAAAACTTCTAGTTATATTCATTAGTATAGAGAGAGGGAGAGAAAGAGAGATTTTTTCAATAAAAAGTTATTAATATCACTATCTAGTAAAAAAAAATGTGTGTGTGTGTGTGTGTGTGTGTATTTATTAAATACATCGGTTCAATCTTTTTAAAATTACGCGCGCAAACCATTGAGACTTATAACGCAATTCAGATTGAAATAATAATTCGATGATCTTAGAAAATTACTTACCTATCACATCGATGGTCTCGATGCTATTAGCATCTTAAAAAATGTTAAAATCTCAAATAAAAATAATTATAATTATTTTGTAATTAGTGAATTCAATAAAATAAATATACATTTTACACTATTTTTCATCTTATGAAATAAGTTCATTTTTCTTACAAAGAACAATTTCACTAAAATAAAAATTCAGCTAGATGTAGATCTGAAAATAATTTCGTTTGGATCATTAAAATAATTATGTAGATCGCTTGATGACAATGCTGCAAAAAATATTCCAGCAACCAGTTTAAACGTCCTACATAATTATTTTGATAGTTCAAATTCAAACGAAATTATTTTCAGATCTACATCTAGCTAAATGTTTAAATACCTCAGCTACTGCTTAAAATAGTTCTTTCCAGAATAGAAACAGAATTTATAGCAGGCTATGGTCTACTTGATGTTACAAATGCTTTGAAGCGGTTTTTTAATTGATTCTTCAATTAGTAAAATTCTTTCTTCTGATTTGTCAATCAAAATGCTACGAGATATTTATAGCGTTATAAATGGACGTCTTATGTAATATCTTATCGAGATATGAATGTAATAATGAAAATTTCACTCTGGCGTAAACAAGCGAATTAACATTCCGGCATTCAACGTGTTAACGTGCTAAAGTTATTTTGGTCATTGCATTGAGTTCTCGTGCTTCTTTCATACGAGAGGAGCGCTTGTAACTGCGTACGCGCGAAAATAGTCATCCGATCCGCGTGTCGCCCGTCGACGCGCGCGCGCCGATACGCGCTTCAACGCCGACGGACGTCAGTAATCTCCAGGAGATCAGAAAGCCGACCACGTCACATCGCGGTTCACCGTTCATAATATCCTAATACTCCCGGTGTCTACTCGTTTCTGTCCGCGACAAACCGGGATAATTTACGAGGCTATCGACCGACGCCGTCGCCTAGCTGCGCCCTGCGCCGCGTCCGCGATGAAACGAGTGACAGGCGAGAGGCGCGCTGACAGAGAATCCGATAAGTGAAAAGCGTGTCCTCGCTGTACCGTTGTAACGCGGGCATTCGTATTCACGGAGAATACGAATCTCACTTACAAGATTTACAGCGAATTCGCAGTGAGAGAGGATAACGCGTTCGATCGAACTCTATCGAAATAATCCGTTATCACCGGCGGAAACCAGTATTTTGTTAATAAAACCCGAAACGAACCGCATTCGCCAATATTGATTATTTAGGTGCTTCTGTACGTGACCTGGATTTATCATCGAGGATTATCTCGTTTCTCGAGATATAAAGTCGAGATCATTGAGTTCACTGTCGGGATTAAATTGAGAAAAAGGTCGCGCCAAGATGAATGATTTCTTTCGCTGACACGCCGGAAATGCGGAGTGACGCGATCATGATTTCCTGGTACCGTTGACATCCAGGCGATTTGTCTTGCCTTGCCACGAGGTAAACGAAATTTTATGGTGGGGTTTATACGCCCGCGGCCAATCGCGACGAGACGCACTTCCCGCGATAGTTCGGTGATCCCCGTCAAGGGAGTTTCTCTCTGCGCACCTTGGAATCTCCATGATTTCCTGATTCCGTGTTCTTCTTTGCTCGAAAAAAAAAAAAAAAAAACGTACTTTTTAACATACCCGATTTTTCGACGAAAACGTCGAGGTCGCCAGCGTGGGAGAAACCTGGCGCGCAAAACTGACAATTAACATGTAATTCCCATTCGATGAGATTTCCTGCGGAGTTTACAGTATTATCAGCAGATCAGGAGAGATCTCTGATTTGAATATCTTTGCCTTTCTCTTCTTAAAAATGTTAGAAATAACAAAAACAGTTTCTTCACGGAAGACGGAAGGAACGGTTTTGCTGAAATATCTAAAAATTTAGCTAGATACAGATCTAAAAATAATTTTGTTGAACTATTAAAATAATTATGTAGGATGCTGAAATTAGTCGTATGTCAAAACTTTTTACAGCATTGCGCATTATATAATATTTGCGAGTTAATTTTTCCGTGAAAGAATTGTTTTACTGAAATATCCAAAAATTCAACTAAATACAGATCTGAAAATAATTTTGTTTGGGCTATGAGAATAATTATGTAGGATGCTCAAACTTTTTGCAAACATTTTCATCAACGCTTTAACGTTCTACATAATTATTTTGATGTTCAATAAAATTATTTTCAGATCTAGCTAAATTTTTAGCTTCAGCAAAAAAATTAGTCTTTCCGTGTTGTTAATCCTACATTATTCACGTAATTATTTTAATTACTCGCGTACAATAAAAATTAATGATGTATTTTACACTTCACCCTTATATCTTAATTTTTATTGTTCTTTTTAATGATTTACAATTGATAATTAAACATTAATAACAATTAAAAATAAAGGGATCTAAAACTTTAGGATACAGATCTGAAAATAATTTGTTGGAACCTTAAAAATAATGAGCAATGCTGCAATAAATTTTGATTTTCTAACAACTGGTTTGAGCGTTCTACGTAATTATTTTGATAATCTAACAAAATTATTTGTCTGTATTCAACTAAAATTTTAGATCTTTCAACAAAATCGTTTTTTCCGTGTATGTAGTTTTTAGATAATTTAAGAAGATCTTCTTCTCTAATTGAAAAATAATTGTAAAATAATTTGTTCGTATTCCATTGATAAGAAAATTTTATTCTGTGTATTTAATAGACTTTTAAGGTTCGAGTGTATTTTACACCTCGCGCGAGTAGGATTAATTATTATATCGCGAACATACGAATGAATTAGAAACATTTTATTAATACATCGTGTATGCTTTTTTTAGAGAATCTACAGAAATAAGATCACGCGTAGCGCGAAACAACATGAAAAGAACGTTTTTACTGAAATATCTAAAAATTTAACTAGATAATAATTTTGTTAGACATCAAAATAATTATTGTATTATGTGACGCTCAAGCTGATCAAAACTAGAATGTAAAAATTTGTTATAACATTGCTCATTATCCTTGAGCGTTTTACATAACTATAGTGGGTGCTCACGCTATTAGAACGCTCGCAAAATTTTCATCTATTCTCGGATTGGGAGTCTATTATATAATTTTATTATAAAAATTATAACTAATTATTAAAAAGGACATTCCAATAAACAAATCTTTTACATTTCATCTATGTATTCTACATTCTAGTCTAATAAATATCACATTGAATATAAGCCCAAACAAAATTTTCAAGACGTTTTAATAGCTTGAGCACCCACTGTATTTTGATAATTTCAACAAAATTGTTTTTAGTTCTATATCCAGCTAAATTTTTAGATACTTCAGCAAAATCATTCTTTCTGTGAAAAAAAAAGAATACTATGCGCAAAACTGGATTTCCGTAAATCGGAAATAAACTATAGCGAGTCGCATCGTGTCCTACTTTTCATGATAGCCGAGCCGTCATACTTGCGAGTCACAATCACGCCATGATTTCCTGATCGAGTCATCTGGAAGTTGATAAAAAAAGCAATGATTCGAATGACCCGTCAACGTTGCATGCGCTTATCATCTGCATCGTAAAATTAATCTTATTCGCGATTTGAACCCGTTATCGCTCTCCGTACCGTTTTCAATCGTTTAAGCGAAAGATAAAAGAACACGAGCTGCTTTCTCTCCCGCGCCGCTTTCAACTATTCGATTTTACAACTCATAACGGAGGTACGTCGTCCTCCGCGTCCCACGGTTCCACTTTAGGGGCCCTTAATCGCCCTAATCGCTTCTTGTCCTCCTGCACGCGTACCCTCCACGCGGAGATGATTGCCTAATTCCATCTTCCTCGGTACCAATTAGTATTCATGCGCAGTCGTTCACGCCTCCAACGAGGGAGCCTGGGCCTTTCGTTCCCACGACGGTTAGGATGACGATAATGACAAGTCCTTTTCGTCGGTGACGACGCGGTAAACAAAAGACCACGGGCGGGCCGCTTAACGCTCTGATTTAAAGATAAACTAACGCAACAGGAACCCATGATCCGCGAAGGGCAATCCCGGGACCGCGAAATTCCACGAGGCACCCTCCGCGGAGTTTCGAGCGAGCCCTTTTATGGGGGACCCCGCGACTCTTAATCCCTAAAGGGCATACGCCTACGCACTTTTACTAGGGAACCATGAAGAAAGGACTGGTCGAAACACGTGCGAGAGCCCTTCGGCAGTCCTGAGAAGGGATCCAGGCGCCCATAATGGCCTCCTCCCGTAGCGTATTTACGAACTTTCCGGAATGCGTTAATGTAATAACGTGCTCGCGCCGGCCGCGAGAGTCGGCCGATGCGGCGCGACGTCGCGCGCCGCGTAAACTCGCGACGCGAAACTTTCATTTTGCAACGCATCGATTTCTTTTAGCTAACGAATGCGGAACACGATACAAACACAAAAACAAGCGAGTAATATACACGTAATATTTATTGCCTGCTTGTTAATACACATGCAGTATTACATAACGTTACACGGAATCTCTGCAAATTACGATTCTTAAGAGACTGTGTAACGACCAGGTGATAATCGATACACGACGATCCTTATAATAATTAATATGCGGAATTTGTTTTGAGAAAATTGTAATTTACAGCATATTGATATAAAATGTTCTGCATAGATGGGAGAGATATATCCGATAAAATATCCGTACTCGACTCAACGACGAAAGTCGTAGTTTCCGGCTATTCACGACTTCGCCAAGGGCTTCGAGAGGTGAAAGTCAAATCAGCGTTGAAGTTTAACAGGATATCATGAACCGGTCGACAAATTTTTGAGATCCTCGAATAGTCGTTTTACGCGGGTACATTGTAGTGCAACAATGTCGATCATAACATATTTAATCGTACATTTACAATGACAATTTATTACAGAATGGAGAAATATAAGAACGCTATTTGCGATTTTTATAAAGTCGACAGAGATATATTATACATAATAGTATTTATAAACTTATGATATTAATATTAATAATATAATATTAATTAGAATTTCTAATTAATAATATTGATTAGAAAGCGTTATAAGATAATATAAAACCAAGTTCTATCTTGAATTTTTTAGAATTTAGACACTTTACATCCACAAGAAAATTTCACTTTTCATTCTCTGATGTAAAAATAATATTTCTCTTAACTTGCGATAAATATCATTTTACTCAGAAAAATTTTAATTCTAACTTAAGGTCAGAATTCATATTACAATAGAAGAATATATATATTCTTTGCACATTCGACAACGTGATCGATAGTCTTCAGGATTTAAAAGAAGAAAAGGAACGAACTTTTCTTTGCTCATCGATGTCTTATTACGAATCTCATTAAAAAGGGAATTTATCCGAGTTAAATCAAGCGCGGCATACCTAGCGCTCCTCGAGATATGCTCTCCTAATCGGTGTCACCAGCTGACTTCCCTTCGACGGCAATACCATTGTCGACGAGACGCGTGTCGAGCGTGTCGTAGAATTACAATCACATGTCGCGTCACGCGCACGTTGACCCCTTTAGGGCCATCACACGAAGGGCCGTGTTCACAGGGTCTTAGAACACGCATGTAAGTCTTTTGGGGACTCTTCGGCCCTGACTGTTGCACCATAATCCCTATCGAAAGGGCGATGGCGCAATCATGCAGTAGACGGAATTATGGCGTCGGCGGCCTAATCGTGAATCGTAATGCTTATCGTGATCTACACAGTAAAAAATTGTACTTGTGTTAAAAACGATCTTTCTTAAAATTTTTGTGTTAAATTTTTAACATATCTGAGTGTTAATTTAACATAATGTAATTATATTAGTTGAATATTTTATATTAAATTGATACATTTAATATTTCTTAAAATAACATATTTACAAATAAATAAACAAATAATGTAAATAAAAATAATGTAGTTTTAAAATGTAAATTCTGAGATAAATGAATAAAAGATGAATGTAGATGTGTTAATTTAACTGAATATATACAATATATTATAATATATTATAAATGTTAATTTTATCAAAGAATTATGTCTCCACAAATTGTCTCCAAATTGTGTCAAAGTGTTACATTTTTTGTGTTAATTTTTACATGATGTTATTTTCTAATATATTCTTCTTCATCTTGTGTTAAATTTAACACAAATTTTCCAACTATGTAGTATTACCACTCCTGGTAGTAGCAGAAAAAAGAAAAAAATAGAAAATTCCTGTCAACAATATTTATTTCGATTGATATGGTTTGGAAATCTTTAACTCATCAATCGCTAGATCGTAAAGTGAAATAAAGATTAGCTTATTTCGCTCCGTAGGAAAATAATTTAGCTTCATTCGAATCGACATGCGGATAATTGCTAAAATTGTTAAAGAATATTTTCTTCCGGATTCCGACGAAGAGAAAATTCACTTAGCGTGAAATGCACATCACTTGTGTGACGCTAATAAGAGTGGCTAATATTAAATCGTTAATCACGTTTTATCGGCTTTTTCATCTTTTCACACGTATAATAATAATAATTGTGCAGCATTTCAGAATTATTCTTCGCATTAAACTTCATTCATCTGATGAATCTCGTGTTCGCATACATAAATTTGCTATTGCGATCATGATTGAAATGAGGACGATTTGAATGCGTTCAAATGATTCGAACGCACGCGACGACTAAATCATTCTGCGAAAATTTGCCTCTTTTAATAACATCAAACAAAAAATTGTATTTAAATGGCACATCTTCAAAATTAAATGAAATATAAGACTCTCCTATCTCTGTTTTGGATTTTGATTTCGCGAGAAATCCGTTAACTTAAATTTAAATTCCTTAGAATTTGAATGCAGCGATATGATCAAAATGTTTGTTTACAAAAATTTCATTCCGGATCGGTTGAAAAAAATCATAAAGCGATACGTTACGGTACATGCGCACCTTCGAATACAGCTGGCGCTCGTAAAACGCGCAGGCGGAAGTGATTTCACTTTGTTCAACGATACGGAACCGTACGCAACGATACGCACAGCCATGGCGCGTCGCGTCGCATCGCATCGCGTCGCGTAGCGTCGCGTAGCCTCGCTTCGTCGCATTCATGTTCGCCTGATAAAAAAAATGAAGTTGGTTTTGTATGTTTCTTTTTTTTTCTTCTCATTTAACTGTCCGCACGCGCGCGCTCGCGCGTGATACCGGCAATACCGACGAGGCGTGCGATTAATAACATGTGTCGGTTTTGCGTATCGGGCCGCACGTTCAAAGGGTTACGCAATCCCAGACGGACACGTGTCGGCGAGTAGAACAGGGATTCATGAAGACGGACAAGGTTTAGATCGGTGAGCGCGGCCCTACAAAGGCGTGCATGCTCGAGAAGCAGCGAGGGAGCGACGAAGGGACGACTGCAAGACAAAATCCGAGAAGAATTGTAAAAGATCGATTCCAAGTTCGTAAAGTCATGAACTTGCGATCCCCCTTCGAGATCACAAGAAATTTCTTTCAATTTCTAATTATTCGTTATAATTTATAACGGATTTACATGGACTGTATCTTTATTATTATATTCTTTGCTTTTTTCTTGTTGCTTTAAGATTGAATTTCGTTAAAACTTAAGACTGCAGACTTTGCAAGCATACAAAACATGTTTATTTCATATTTATCTATATAATATTTAGAATAACATTTATGTTGTCGCAAGCCCGTTCAGATTTACATAATTCTGTGAGCGCAGAAAACCGGATCCATTTATCAGTTCGAACAAACAAGCCAACAACACACAAAAGTCAAAGTTTGCAGCATTATTTACAACCGCCTTTTGCTGAATAAATTTTTCCACAGATTTTTTTTGTTGCAAAGTTGCTATTTACTACGGGTTCACTACAATATATTGAAGAAAGCAATTAATCATTCATGTATAGTCTGTTACAAGAGCGTTCCACATAAAATCGATAAAGTTGGTTTAAATATTTAATATATTATATATTTAATATATTTAATCGAACATTATTTGGCGGATTACGATAAGCTGAAATTTTATCGTGCTGGAAAAGTTAATTAAGTACATTACACATTTTTGAAATACGGTGAAAAGCAGTTGGAAAGCGCGAGGTGGAAAGCCGAAAATGTGGTATCACGACAACGGACCGGTCTGCTCTCCTGATGCGAATCTAGTCGAAAATGTTTAGGCTATCATGAAGCTTAGACTTAGAAAAAACTGTATACATCAGTCCGATAGCAACAGTTTTGTTACTAAATTCGTAAGAAATCTTTATCTCACGAATGTGCGGAAAGTCTTATAGAATGTTCAGAACATGCCAGACAATTATTAACAACAAAAGCGATGTATTAGATCTCTGCGACTCTGTATTTACTGTTATTTTAATGTTTCTTGCTGTAAATTTTTTTGGACACTTTATTAATTGTATTCCCTCGTGGAAAACATTATATATTGATCACGTTGGCACGTATTGTTTTATCCAATTTTGAAAAAAAAAATCTCGATCGATCCACGTCAGTGACGCATTCCTTATCTTTATCTGACATGTACATTGCCCGGAACGTAACTGTGGACGATGGCAGATTGACAGTTCAAAGTACATGGTTGCATATTTGACGCACGTTTCAGCAAACAAACATTCTTCACGCAAACAGAAATTTTAACGTCTACATTTTAACGTCTACACGTTGAATTCACGTCATCATCGTGACATAATAAAATAAATAAATATTTATTCTCTCTCTCTCTCTCTCTCTCTCTCTCTCTCTCTCTCTCTCATCTCATCTCGCATCCAGTTAGACACTATTGAGAGAACTTTCCTTTGATCAGACGCGATTTTTGAAAGTTAAGTAGCCATTAAATAAAACGTCGCAATCCCAACATCCAAAGTGTCTATCCAAAGGTGTTCAAATAAAACTGACAAGTAACTGAAATATGAATATAGAAATTTTAATAAGCGACAAAAATGATTAATGACAAATATACAATGCGTTAATAAACAGGCGCCGTAATCTGGAGATAAACTGCGTTGTTATTTATGCAAAGACTCGTTTAGATGTGTTGCGTAAAGTACGGCGTTGCTACTAACTGCACGCGACCGTGGATAATTAGCAATTTAACTGGCGCTTCGTTGGGTTGCTTTACGTGCCGTCGCAGCGAGGTAAATCACTTTGCAGCTCGGCCGAGCCCGAAGGTCGTCTTGCACGAAGGCGCATGTAAATGAATGGGGATTGGATAGGGCAATGTAACAGGGTAGCAAGGGTTGCCAGGAGTGCTTCAAGGGCTCCTTCAAGGTCAAAGGGGGGACGGCAGTCTGTCGTTCATATCATTAAAGACCCACGTTATGGCGTATGTGGCTGCCCACGCGCGAGCAACGAGCACGCCTCTACGTTCGATCCCACTTTTTTTCCTCTCTACGCCGCTTTCTTCGTTTACTTTTTCAGGATAAACGACCGCACGTAATATCGCATATTTAGCTAATTAATTGATTAAAGAGCGCATGCAAAAACCGGTTTTGTTGACAACTTATCTCATAAAGCACTTGGACGCCATGCTGTGTAAAAGAGACACAGTCTTTCAACATACATTAATTATTTAACATATTTTTTATATTAAAAATATATAATTACAGATTTAATCATATTATAATGCATAAAAAAATATACTTTGTGAAAATAACAAATTTAAAATTATTGTGACTACTAAAATTTAGCAAGGTTAAATGTGCAATATACGATGCGCCTAAAAATTAAGGATTGGGACGCAGATCCCGCATGCGGTCAGCGATGTCAGAGGCTGCAACCCCCAGTATTCCGCTCAGCTGTCATTCATACTTTCCGCAGTAATCACGATGCAACAGTCGTACGATTCGACTATCAAGCCTGCAGGAACAACTAGGAGTCCTACGGATCTGGCGCACGTTTGGATGTGACAATTTCGCAATGTTTTCTAAGTAATACCTCGCACCATGAGAGAATCTCGAGGGTGCGAGGTATTAGGAATTCACGATCGGACAGGAGGACGATTTTCACCCCACGGGGGTGACTCGCGAAGGGGGATGCTGGGGATATACGCGAGGTTTCGTTTACGCAGGCAGAGACCCCGGGGTCGATGGCACCCCATAAGGCGGTGCGCCAATTCTATGGCGCGCGTTACCGGCTCTCGAGCAACCCGTATATCGATCGGTTCGACACACCTAAGCCGGAAAAGAGCTTTTGTGTTATCCTGTCCTCGCGCGAAGCCTGTTTCGTATCCTATTTCAACGAGATTTTGAATGAGGCTTGTGAACAATAGTTCCGCCATAAGTTCATTAAATATGTTTCTTCTGAAACATACTGAAAAAATAAGAATGTTTCTCTGCTGTTTCTCTGTTCTACCTAAAAAAAAACGTCTGACTTTTTTGTAAAATTTTTCATATTATTCATACATAATTGGAAAATTTGTGTTAAATTTAACACATTTCACGTACTCTAAAATAATCCACTTAAATTTTTGCATTAATTTAACACAAGATGAATATGTTAAAAAGTAAATACAAATATTATGTAAAAATTTAAGGACCTGAGCACAAGGATTGGCGTAATTATTTCTGACAGATCGTAAGTCAACGCACAAGAATTGACATAAACGTATGCCATACGCAGTATGCATACGTCGTATGTCATATGACATACTGCATACGTTTACGTCAATTCTTGTGCATTGATTTACGATACTGTCGGAAACAATTACGACAAACTTTGTGCTCAGGCCTTAACACTGTCACAATTTGGAAACAAATTGTAGAAGCATATTTCTATAGTAAAATTAATATTTATATGTTAAATTAACATATATTATCTTTATTATATTTATCTTTTATTCATTTACTTTAGAATTTATGTTTTTAAATTACATTACTTGTATGTTATCTGTTCATTCATTTATTCATAAGTTATGTTATTTTAACACTAAGCAATATTAAATATTAATTTAATATAAAATATTCAAATATTCAAAATTCAATATAACACTCGGATATGTTAAAAATTTAACATAAACATTTTAACAAGGTCTAGTTTTAACACAAGTACAAAATGTTTTTTATTGTGTATCAAACCAAAAACTAGAATTAAAATTAAATATACATAAAACTGTTTAGTTCAATAGTTCAATAATTCTTAAAATAATTTTACTTGTAAGCTTTTGTTTAGATAATAATATTAATATTAATACATTACATTTGAGGATTTTCAAGTTCAATCTAAAGCTTTGGTTGTAGTCTTCGCAGCATACCCTGCGTGCATAAATCACTCCTGCATGCCTGTTCGTCTTCGAGGAACAAAGATCGACCTCGATGCAATAAGGCTATGCAGTTTTTGCTCTTACTTGCAGAAACTCTCGCGACGGTCTCTTTTGCGCGCGATTGTATCGTCGCGGCGATTGCAATACCTTGGCGATGCGGAGAACGGTTATTGCGCTACTTGGAACAGAGGGGAAAAACGAGAACAACTTAACGAGCGTCTTGAGTGCCTTTCATCTGGTTTAATTAGCCACGAGCCGCTGGACTACGGGCGGATTTATCGTATTGTCCGAAAAGAGATATGCTTCCACGAAAAAGCGGCTGCCACAAAAAGAGCGGCCCTTTTGAGATACTTTCGACGATACACCGCCGGATCCCGTAGAAACTGTGCTCTGGTTAATGATCTGCCTCGAGCAGCTGTTGTTACTCATGAAGTGTCAGTCAGCTTCGACAAATTCTTCTCGAGTTCGACATTTCAAGAAAAAAACGAAGAAACTGAGAAATATCTGTGAGATACTATTGTGAAGAAATAAGTGACTTGTAAATATCATCTGTTAATTCCATTATATCAATTCATGTCGACATAAATATGTAGGGAGACCGACTTGTCTCTTTTTTTTGATAATTTTTTTGTAGTCAATAAATTGAATAAATACCGCAAAGAGATTTATCAAAAGCTGTATATATATATTATATTACAAATATTTTTTTAATGCAAAACTGTAATTTATTTATCTCATATTAAAAATATCAGAAGGCGTGCGCACTTGTAACACTCTATCTTATATAAGGCTGATAATTATCAAAATTTTAATTATGATAATTATCAGAAAAAGTTGTGAAAGTTGTAAGTTCTTTTAATGTATTAATTATTTATAAATATATTAAATTTTCGAATAATGAAAGTGTATACTTATACATATATCATGAATATATATACGATAAATATAAATAAGCTGCAATGTTGGAATAACTTATCTCGTTACAACTAATCCCGCTCTGCCATATTTTATAATTGAGATTACAGTTGAGAACAAAAATCTTTAAAAAATTAACATAAATAAAACTTGTATGTTATAAAGTAAAGATTCTAAATTATTACAAAAACTGCAATATATATAACGAATATACTTAAAAATGCAGATAATATATTTTATTTATTTTATTTTTGGCTCTACAGACAATGATAATTATTACTTATCTTGAAAAACATATTATCCCTTCCAAATCACTGAATTACTGATATAATGTTCCTGAGACGATATCATCTTCTTCATACTATGCTATAATCTTTTATCCTAGAAATATATTAAGTATAATAACCTGTCATATGTAATAATTAGCTTGAGTCTTCTACGTAATGAATGAAAAGATACTTGCGGCGAATACATCTTTTTAATTAAAATATAAATGGAAATGTATCAAGCAAACTTATCTTTTTATAATAATATTTATAAAATATTTCAGAAAACTTGAGAAAATTCAGCACACTTTTGTCACAGAAAAGAGATCTATTACAACGACGCGATACAGTAATCTCTGTCTCGTTTTTCTATCTTGAAACGTACCGCCCAGAGAAAGAGAACAGCTCCCAGTTGAGCTCTTGGAAGAGTGGGGCGGAAACACATGAAGTTCAGACGGGTCAGCAGAAATTTGAGTGATTAGTGCATGGCCGATCAGTGGACAAGGGATCATCGAGGACGCTTGACCGTGACCGTGTCATCGCCGACACTTCTCGAACGTCTCGATCTTTTTCATTTCAACATAATCAACGTGGACGACAGAACGTTCGTAGAGATCGAGAAAAGGAAGTCGTTCGCAACTAAATGTAAATCGAAAATTGTCTAAAATTTAAAGCTGGATAAATTAAAGTAATTTAAAATCAAAACTGATAATTCTGTGGATTAAAAAATTGAAGATTGCTTAAATATAAAAGCTTTGAAGATTTCTAAAAGAATCGAGAAAACGTTAACGGCTTAAAATAGTACTGTCAATTAGTGTGTCGCGCTACTGAATGTGCATACGATTAAAATTTCCTTTATTTTGAGACGAACGCTCAATATCGAGACTGCCGCCAACACGAGTGCTATCATCGGCGCCTTTGCGTCAATCGATTTTTTCATTATTATTATAGCTTATCGCGCGACTTACATAGTGGCTGATGAATTGCCCCGTCTACAAGCCAGACATTTAGAGCTCACGAGATCTTCGTAGAGTCGACGTCAAGGACGTCACGACGTATTTCTGCAGCATTTAAAGCGAAAAGTGTCCAGAAAAGTTCTGAAGATCCAGGATTCTTGGATGTTTACTATCAACCTTTGAAAAAGTGACGTAATAAGGAAGAAAATATTCTTCACATATCATCTATTTATCGATTTTCATCGGAAGTTAACGTTAAGTTAACATAAGACACTGTGAAAATGTAATTTACTCGATATATACAGTGGTGTATCGACAAAGTTTTACTTGCTTCCGCGAAGACGCTAATGTTGTAAAACTTATATAACTTTGACACTCGGCAATATATATAAATACGGTAAAATTACCGTAACACAGAACAGTGCGATATTGTGTGAGAAGTTATATACATCAACGTAAAGATCGCGGATATTCGTTAGTAAAAATATTTCAACATGTCTTTTCTCAACGAAATGATGGTATTGGCATACACAGCCAACATGATGGCTACTTTGCCCGAAAAGACAGATCCAAGGAACATTAGTGTAGCTCAGAATATCACCACCACGACCATGTCACCGGAGGAGGTAGAGAACATATTTGATTTGGATGATCGTAAGTGTCATTTCGAAAAATTCGCTTATAATCTCCTTTTATTTCCTAAATAATTTCTTTGTAACTTAATTATAACTTTATGAAAAAATAGGAAAAAGGGAATAAAATAGTAATCTTCTTTGCTGACTCCTACATATTTTTTTATAAAGCCATATTTGAAAGCCAGTTTAAATGAAGGATTAAGAAAATATCTGGAAGATAAAAGAAGGAAATTACAATAAAAAAAAGAGGATTAGTTACTTTTATACATACATATACAGGGTGTTCTGTAAAACAAAGTCAATTGCTCGGGAGATGATTGGAGACTCAAAGAAAAAAATCGATAAACATACGTCTGGAAGTGCGTTGTTCGTGTTATCACCATTTTAATGTTGAGAAGAAGGGATAGTTAGTATATGAGTTTTATAACATAAAAAAATCAAATAAAAGTGTGAGTTGCTTTAGCACTATTCAGAATGTCACGAGGAGGTACAATTCTTAGCATCCCTTGGCAGAATCTCACATAACTAAAGTCAAATAAAAGTTGCGGACTGCTATAGTAGTCCTGTGGTACTATAGCAGTCCGCAATTTTTATTTGACTTCAGTTATGTTATAAAACTCATATACTAATCACCCCTTCTTTTAATTTTGAAAAAAAGTTTGAAATAACAGTTTTAAATTTTAACATTAAAATGGTGATAACTCGAAAACGACACATTTCCGGATATATGTTTATCGACTTTTTTCTTGTTTTTGGGTCCATAATCACCTCTGAATTGATTTATGACACCCTTTATATACACACACA
>JANQDE010000050.1:104161-179140 GCA_037157785.1 Cephalotes varians | reverse complement strand
ACACACACACACACACACACACACACACACACATATATACAGTCACGTGCGATTATATATTGCGCTAATTGCTAATCGCTAATCAACACGGAGACAAAACATCAACGAGGTCTTCGAGGAACTGATAGAGCCGCATACGAAGATATAGACATGCCGATAACCTTTGAAGAGTAATTCGTAGTAACGCTGGTTACTCAAAATGTCGATTGATATTAGAAGGATGGCGAATAATTAGTTACATATCAATTACGTATACCAAAATATTTGATACGCTGCGCCAAAACTTTATACACTTTATACAAAAAAAAAATTTTGCTGAGGTATCTAAAAATTTAGTTAGATACAGATCTCTGAAAATAATTTGTTAGACTATCGAAAGAATTATGTAAGATGTTTAAACTGGTTTCGATAATATCAAAACTTTTTTTGCAATGCTCGTTATACTTGAGCGTCCTACATAATTATTTTGACAGTCCCCAACAAAATTATTTTCAAATCTGTATCTTAAATTTTTAAATATTTTCAGAAAAATTGTTCTTTCCGAGTACAATTTTGCGGCGCGGTAGTTTTTTAACGAAAGTTTTAAGAGCATTCTATTGAGAAATATTGAAAGAGCAAATTTAAACCAATTCCTTGAGTTGAACAACATTTTATTATTTTTAATAATATTCAATAATAATTTTTAATGATTATTTTTCATATGTGTCAAAATTATTATTTTATATAAAATATAATTATATTTAATATAAAACATGTGGTTAAAAAAACAATCATATATAATTAATTCATTTCTATGATTGAATTACTTAGTTTCAACAAAGACCATATTAATATATACACTTAATAAATAATAATAAATTTGAGTTTATTAAATTTAATACATTTCTTAAGCAAAACAGAAAGTTTCTATACAGAAACAGAAAGAAAGTTTTGTTGAAGTATCTACAAATTTAGCTAGATACAGACCTAAAAATAATTTTGTTGGACTGTTAAAATAATTGTATAGGACGCTAAAATATAATGAGTGCTGCAAAAAATTTTTTAGTAACTAACTTGAATGTCTTATCAGCAAAATCGTCTTTTTTAGATTTCTTTATACAAAAGAATTTTTTTTTATACAAAAAATAGATTTCTGTATACAAAAAGAAGGATTTTGCTAAAATATAAAAATTTTGCCACACACACAGATCTGAAAATAATTTTGTTGATCTATTAAAATAATTTGATGGTTGAATGTTAAAAGTGTTGTAACATTCTAGCAATCAACTTGAGCGTCCTACATAAACATTTTGATAGTTTAAAATTATTTTTAGATTTATAGCTAATTTTTTAGATACTGCAGCAAGACTGTTTTTTTTCTGTTTATCTTTTTCCATCTGCAACAAATTATTTGAGAGATATATATATATATATATATATATATATATATATATATATTGAAATAATTATGTTATGTAGAATCGATGAAAGTGATTAAGATGAGATTCAAATTTCAATGATTCATAGCTGATAAATATTCAAGGCGCCTCGAACATGATAGCCCGATGTATATGAATGTATCATTTAACTCGGAGGCGTAATTAATGTTTTCACTTCTTTGTTTCTGCATAAAATTTAAATTTTTCAAGAGTGCAAAAAATAGAAACAATTATCTTTTGTTTCAAAATATAATTTCACTAGTTGACTGGATCCATTTTAATTTAATAAAGTCAATTTTCAAATTAAGTAGATTAAATTTAGATCATTGTTGCATTAAATCTTTTAATGTATGTAAAACCAAAGTAAAAGCAATTATTTTTATTAATTAGAATGGTACATGTGGCGATGCTACGAGCCGTACGGTTGCTTTTATATCGGAGAACCCTGGTCCGGAGAGAACCGACCGGTGTCTACGTTTCCGGCACGCCCGGATAGTATCAACCCTCGTTACGTCCTTCACACACGCGAAACCGAGTCGCCTCACGAGTTGAAAATTGATGACTTCGATACGATCCGGAAATCACCCTTGAACAAGAAGAATAATTTGTATTTCATTATCCACGGATTCCTGGACAACGGCGACAAAACTTGGGTTATGGTGAGTATTTCTCAAGATTTTTAGAGAAATCATGTAAATATCTCTCGAAAAAGAAAAACATTGTGGTTAACGAGATCAACAATTAGAAACACTTTCCAGATTTGTAGGATCTTTCTAACTTTCTCGTTATTACAAGACGATATATCGAGTTTTCATTATTATTCCCTCTTTTCATGAAAGAAATACATAACGGTAAAGAAATACATAATTTTCACATGTTGTCTTTCTGCTTAATAAAAAATGTTTTACGATTGTACTACTGCTTCATTCACGTGAACGCTTTGATAGAGATTGATGAAGGAGTTACTGTTGCGGGAGGATTGCAATGTCGTGATCGTCAATTGGCTCGGCGGCGCTGGACCACCCTACACGCAGGCGGTGGCGAACACGCGGCTGGTGGGTGCTATGACAGCCCGCTTGGCGGCACAGCTGATCGAGATCACGGGGTTACCACCCTCGAAGACGCATTGCATCGGCCATAGCCTAGGCGCCCATACTTGCGGTTACGTCGGATACAAGCTGAACAGACAGTACCGTTATAATCTGTCACGAATTATAGGTAAAGTCAAATCAACAATCGGCATAAAATTTGCATAAAATACATATTACTCATGCTGTGTAGAATTTTGAAATTATTTCCATATTGTGCGATAGTCGTTATCGCGTAATAATCAGCAAGCAAGTCTTTACGCGGTGCGGATGAATGAAAAATGATTGATTAAGCATGTTGCGCGACAAGAAAGCCAGGCTTCTTTATGAGAGGTTCAAGAAGCGATTGCGAGAGAGGAGAGTGTCAAAAGCCTCTTCATGCAAGATTGAAGAAGCGATTGCAAAAGAAAAGCGTAGGAGGAGGAGAAAGGAGGAAAAAAAACGCGGAGTGAAGTCATAGAGATATGCGAAAGAATGAAGGTGCGATCGTTACGGTACCTTTCTCCCCTTCCTCTGCTCGAAATCGGTCAATGTCGAGTGGGTCGCCTGTCCTCTTCTGTGGTCGCAAACAGCTCGGAGCATTACGAAGATTGCCGATTGAATCGCAGATGATCAGGATAACATTCGTCGCAGAAGCGTCTTGCTCGAAAAGGTCTAACGGGTCGATCTCGAGGCGTTATTAATGCAAAAATTGGGGTGAAAAATTATTTTAATAACGAAAAGTTAGCTACTCTTTTGAACCTTCTTAGCTGTGAAATTGCCTTAATCTTGAAAACGTTCTTCACATTTTCTACAATAAGTTTTACAAATAAAAATGATAATATTTAAATCAAAATTGTAAAGAAGGGGCTAATGGGCCACGCTGGTTGGTCTTGCGAAATTTTGACAATTTATTAAAATATAAAAAATGCAAACGTTTCGAACTATCATCTTCAGTGCAAACAATAAACAAAATTAGGACAATTAAATCGATAAACAAAATTAAAAACAAAAATATTATACTTAGGTCGTTATAAATTTAAAGTATGTCGCTCGCAAAATCGTCATCGGTTCTTGATAATCTTTTCAATCGTCGGTTACTTAAAAATTTTTGGCATGTATGTCCACTTTTCAAGATTCATCCTCGTATTAATAAAAATCTTGATTTAGAACCAGTGTATCTCAATGTGTTTGAATCGTAAAGATAACTGACGTTTCTATCTGTTTAAATAAAAATTAATTAATGAATTTGAATGCAGTGGACATGATCGCCGATCACACGAATTTTTTTCTTCAACTGTCATGACGAGAGTAAATTAAAATAAAATTGTTTTGATATGGAAGGCAACCTGTAACTGTGATAACATTTAATAAAGTACGATACAAATGAAATAATATGATCGAGAATGCGGACACATACAGAATCTCTGCTTGTTCGATTATTCGTACGCACGTCTGAAACGTATACTTTAACTTTCCATCGCGGAGTTTCCATTACACAAACTTATAATTTAAATGATTAATAGAAATTTTTCCAAACGTAATGAGCTGAGACTCGACGATACCACTCGCTGTGACAAGCAAATAGGAGAACGCGGTGAACGCGTAACGACTATAAAATCATGTTGTTTTCGTTGTACTTTCCTACGATTTGTACCATCGGCGGATTTACATAACGTGCGATATCGTACGATATCGACGACGAATTATTCGAACTATTATTCGAACATGATGGTGGTTTGTATTCGCTCCGCGATATGCGAAAATTAAAAATCATAAGTTCGGGACACATGATCGTCGCGTGAGGATACTTTATTCTCCCCTCTGTGTGATTTTTCGACGCGCTGCTATTATACAATTTTCATTACCAACGAAAATCCATAAATCGATTAGAAGTGAGTTTGTACGTCGGAAGAAACAGCCCCGTGAAATTTCCATCCCCTCACCACTCCCCCCGGTGGAATCGATGAAATCGAACGCATCCGATCGGAGGTGGACGGGTTTGGTCGTTACGTAAGCTATCGATCCCATCGGGAACTACCAGGATAACAGAAGAAGGCGCGAAGTGTGTTAACACAAGGGCGGTGGCGGGGCCTATATCGTCAATGGCTGCGAAGCGACCCGCAGAATTCGCCGAGGGTCGGCGAATCGACGCCCTCTCTCCGCCTCGGCGCGACTCCGCGGCAGAACATCCCCTAACGGTGGGGGGAGAGACGTCTGGGATTGCAAGAACGGCCGAGACGGGACGAGATATGCGTCGAGGACGCGAGCGAGAATCGTGGCTCCTGGACACGTCCGGAGACGAGATTGCAGTAAACAACCAGAATAAGAGAGCACGTTGTCCCAAGAAGTGGCAGGATTATAGCAGGAGGATAGGCCTCGTCCGAATAAGGATGAGAAAGATAATGGGATATCATCAATCACAAGCGTGAAAGAGTGCGTCCCGAGGAAAATCGTCGGAGCGAAACGTAAATCGTTCGCCGTCAATTCATCGCTGTAAATAAATCTTTTCCACGCGGAATATTCCGGAGTTTTGTCGCGTGTCATTTGTAAATTTTGTCCCAAAGGGATGCCACGTGATGCAAGGGCGTCACAACGATGATTTGACCCTCGTAAAGAAGATTAAGCGGTTAATATAGTCTCTACAAACCGCGAAATAACTTCCGTCTTTGCGCAATATAATGCGGTATTATGGCGGAACGTTCAATTCTTACGTGACAGGAACTGAATCACATATGCTTTATAAGTCGAGCGAGACGAACATTCATCAAAATCGCAGAATGATATATTATATATGTAGGAAACGAAAGATTTTATTTTGACATGCTCACGTATTTCTTTTCGATTAGGTTTAAAAGTATTTATATTTATCGTACTTTCAAGAAGGGCTCGATGGTATTTGTTCGTTTGACACATAACAGCAGATTGTCCGTTTTCTTTCGTGTAAGCGTGTTGTATTGTGATTAGTTCGTAAGATGCTAACGAACGAGATTGTCTCTCGCATATTCGTCAGTTTCAAGAGACACGCGAAACAAAAAAGATCGGTCGTGTTAGCTCTCGCGATTATTTCGATATCTTATAGCTTGATTTTTTTAAGTAAACTAAATTGTAAATAAAAGAGATATTCCATCTTTCTTCGGAACCGAAAATCTAAACAATACTCCTACATATATATATATATGTATATATGTAATATGAATTCAGAACGAATTCTCGCATATCGCCTTTGAAACTTATTAATTTCGCTACCATGTCCGGAAACATCAATTCAAAATTTCTGACGCAAATAAGTTCGTAATTATTATTAATTAGTATTCTTTGCATTAGTTAAAAAATAATAGATATGTAATTGAAGCTAAAAATTTCTAGCAATTCAAAGATTTTTCAGTCTGAGTTACAAAGTTTATTTTATATATATTATTTATGTATATAAATATATATATATGTAAATATTATATATACATAAATATGTAATATATATTTATATGTTTATTATATATACATTTATTCCTCTATTTACGCGAAATGTTCGTTCCATGATTTTTTTTACGATTGAGAATCGCAAATGGAATCTGCCAATACAAAAAAGATAGAAGTCTGTATATGTTTTAAAAATATTTATTTCATATTTTACACAAAAAAAATAAAAATATATGAAGAAATTAACCGCGTAAAAAAAAAACCGCGTAAATCGCGAAGAATATATATTTATTTAGATCTCACGAAAAAAAGAAATGCGACAATCCTCTATAGAAGTCCTAAAAAATTATCAATTCTTTATCAGCTAATGCCCGATTCCAATACAGAATTCCAATGCATTCGTTCTCTTTGTTACGAATTCATTCTGGTGACACGCCGTATTCGCATATTCTCTGCCAAACTCCGTTCGCTGATTTCGGTTGTCGAAATCGGCTGTTTACGCTAACAATTGTCACGTTACAATTTCTCTCTACAAGGCCTCGATTCGGCGGAACCGCACTTCAGCAACACGCACCCGATGGTCCGGCTGGATCCGACAGACGCAAACTTCGTGACAGCCATACACACCGACTGCAATCCTTTTATCAGCGGTGGCCTTGGCATTATGCAACCGGTGGGTCACATCGATTTCTATCCGAACGGTGGTCGCAATCAGCCTGGCTGTAACGAAGGTGTGCTCAATTCCATCACCTTGGAACGTGGCAGTTTCTTTCGCGGTGAGTTTCCGATTCGCTTAATCATATAACTCTAGGATGTCCTTTTATATGAAAACATTATTTAAGAAAAGGTGACGAGTCGAAAAATTGAGTCTTTAGCATATAAGTACACCGTTAAGAATTTATTTCAAACTTTACGTTTTTATGAATCAAAAATAATTTTAAACAATAAATTATAAGAAAAGAAAAGTTAAAAAATATTTATTTTTGAATGAAATAATGTAAAATAAAAACGTGTTCTCGTTGTAAAAAAGTATTATTTAATAGTTCAAGATTTCTTGGCTTCTAGGCATCTCAGAAATAATATTTGTGGAATTTTAATCTTAAATTGTATCGCATGTACGATCATATATAGCTTTTTTAGAATAATTTTTAACAAAATGGCGGCCATCTAAAGTCAGTTTGTATATGGCCGGACTGTAATAGCTCATTGACTGTTAGTATACCTCTTCTGCCAAGTTTTTTTGCTTTTCGGTAATTTCGAGATCAAGTATCCATCTTTTTCTTAATTTTAGGAACCATTCCTTCTCAATCATTCATATCCCGAATATCGTTTATTTATTTATTTATTTATTGCGCTCGAGTARAGTTCCTCAAGTAAGAGTTAGGACATTGTCCGCCGTCTGTTCTATCTTACAATGTCAGCGTAAAAAAGAGTTAGAAAGCAAAACAGCTATTTTACAAGGCAAAAACCAGTTATTATATAAAAGATTTTGGAAAGTTTGATATTAAGACGTAGGATTTGATATTAAGACGTAAAAATAATATGTGATATTCAGGTGTCAATGGGCCAAAGTCATCAAATATTGAAGTTGCAAAGTTTTAAAGTTTGGAATCTGGGATCACATCGCGCGTGCAGTCATTCCAAACCTCAAAACTTTGTAACTCCAATCTTTTGGCGTAGGTATGTTCCTGAATATTACATATTATTTTTACGATGTTAAACCACATATCTTAATATCAAACTTTCCAAAATTCGTTACGTATCTCTTCTTGTAAGTCTTTCTATATATTACTTTTTTTCTGTTACGTACAGACTACTCAAAAATTATCATTCGGTGTGCTCGGTGCTGACCTAATTCTTGCTAGCTCGAGCGACTTGAAACATTCTCGAAAATATTTTATAATTCCGTTATTCTTTTGAAGTAAAAACTTTAAAATTATATTCTTTATTAATTGAACTTTCGAAAGATAATGCAAAAAATTTTTACCCATCACCATATGGTTTCCTTAAGAGAAAAGAATATTTTCGATTTTATTATCTATTTAAAATTATCTAGATTCTGAAATGCTTCTTTTAGGCATTAGGAGGTTTTTGGGCTGCAGTCATATCCGTAGTTACGAGTACTTCATTGAGAGCATAAATTCGCCGTGCCCGTTCTTAGCTGTGCCGTGCAGTTCCTGGGATAAGTTCAAGAAGGGCGAATGTTTCGACTGCGTGAATCAATACTGTCCTAGATTCGGACTGGACGCTCAGCCCGGGAATTACCACGCGTCTGTGTACCTGATGACGAGTTCTGACAAGCCCTTTTGCAGTTAGTAATACAATTCATTTGTACTAAAATTGAAATCAAACGTGGCCTCGATGAAAAAATTTTTCATAATATTTTTAAAAATTTGTCATATTTTAAATTTATGAAAATTAAAAAAATATATATTTTAAACTTTTTCAGATTTTATGTTTACTTCAGAAATTATAGTAGTGAGAGAAATCTTAGAAATCTTAGAATATTTTAGAATTCACATATATGAAGAATTTTAGAAAAGATGTAGACTTTCTCTATTTCTGAAAATTTCTAATTCTATTAAAAAATCTGAGAAATTTTTTAAGAACTTAAATAATTATATAGAAATTCAGAAAACTTCCGAAATTTACGTAAAAATTCTGAAAAATATGAAGAATTTTAAGAAAAATTCACCCGGATTTTCATTAAGAAAATTGTACGTTCTGCCTTTGTAAACAAGTTGAAATTGGAATTAGAATGATTGGAATGTCATTCCTTTAAATTGCAGAAGCCCACTATAAGCTGACGATAAATATCTCGAAGACAGACGAGAGTCTATCGCACGGCGGGGAGGTCGGGATATTTGTCGTGCGCGTGATCAACGTGAACGGCAAGAAAACCGAAGAGATGCAGCTAAGCTCGGCCTCGAAGTACTACGAGCCTGGTAGTACGCACACGATCGTGCTGCCCGGCGATATTATCGGGAAGCCGCACTCGGTGGAGATTACCTGGAGGTACGAGACCTCGGTCATGAACCCGCTCACGTGGAGGTTCCGCACGCCGCGGGTTTACATCGACTCGCTGACCATAAAAAATCTGGAGACCGATCACGGGTGAGAAATTTCGCTTGCTTCTCTCTCGGCTCGCTGCCAGCGGGGTAATATCTGGAAAAAAGGCTAGGATTGCACACCGCGAGGATCCTTGAATAAGCGACAACCTCGCGAGGCTTAAGGAAACTATCGTAAATCTCTTGCCATCTCCCGCATGTTGCGTCTTTATAGCTTCATGTGAATTTTACAGCCGCATTAGCTTATCTTCCGTGCAATCGTACGTCTTTATTATGAGTCAACGTTTCGACAGCGACATTTGTTGCGATGAAAGGGAAAGAGTTGGAGAGATGAGCATCGTAGATGAACAAGCTTGGCATTTACAAAGTCGGACATACATAATTGCGTTAATAATTACACAGCGATTTGTACAACTGCACAAATGACTATAATTATTAGACGAAGTTGCTAGATAGTTACGTAATCAACTTCCATTATAACTCTTATAACTCTTTTTGTTTTTTTTTCTTTTTCAGGGTTACCCTGTGTCCGGATGACACGAAAACACTGATCGCTAATGTACCTAAGATTCTTACCAAGGATAATTGCCGCAACACGGAATACAACACGATTTCCACATGAAGGACCAACGAAAGTCCACGCGTGTCATTTTTCACCCTTTCTCACAATCAAGGATTGAATCTCATTGAAAGTAGTATAATTTCATTAAACAATTGTTTTGCGAGCTATAAATAAAAATAATCTCTACGCTTGTGTTTGCGTGATAAGGTAAGCCTTGTTTTTTTGTCTATAAAAAACTTAATAGAACTTCATAAAAATTTTTTTTTAAATCGTTGAAATTATGTTAGTTTCAAATTTCGCTCGCAACGAGATCGACGATAAAAGTCGACGACTTACTCGTTATAAGACTCGTTAACTGCACGAAAGAAATTACACGAAGGAAATTACGACAAAATGTTAGAGGCTGTAGAGATTTTTTAAATTTACTTTTTCATATTGAAGCTGCAGATAAAAAAAGAGGATTCTCTCAGTAATATCTTCTCTATAATAATAAAAAAAGCCATTATTCAAAGTAGAGTTCTAAGAACGATCATCAAATTAAACGATCTCTATAATCCCTACGGGACTTGACTTCACACTGATAACATTTAATCTCCGGAAATTCCGATACGAGCTGCTTTTTTCGCGGCTGACATAGGCGAACAGACGATCGCGAGCCCAGCAATCGCGCATAATAGCACCGGTTTCCCTTGCCACCAATGGCAAAGTCACGATCCTTTCACTGTCATTATGCGCCCGAAGTCTTTCTCTGTCTCTCTCTTTCTCTTTCCGCCACTTCTTCGCCGAACGCTTTCGTACGACGTCGTCGTCATCGTCGTCGTTGGTATATTGTCACTGATTTCGTAATTTGTGACCGTAAATGCGTCAATTCCACTTTGTTCATCCATGCGAGATCCAATGGCGTAACTAACGCTTAGCTTTGTGCAATGAATTTTATAACAACAAAGTATGAAAAGAAAAAAAAAAGAAAAGAATGAGACGAGAGAAGGAATGAAATTTTTCAAGCGCGTGAAAATGCTGAAACTAGTAGTGTATCGTATTTGACGATTAAGATAAAGTTATGCGATTTTTTATTAGTTATAAAGACAATAAAGAGAGACGTTCTGATAATTTCGCAATCTCGTTTGTCGCATTAAATTAAGCAATTACGCGAAACGCAAAGTGGGCCGGGTATGTACGATTTCTGCGTTTCAAATAAGGTACGAAGTTATAAAGAATCTTATAAAAACGTTTGATTCAGTTCGTCTCAATTTAAATGCGTTCCCGAAATTTTCATAATCGATAGGTTTAGCAAATATAATGTTCTGTGTAGGAAGAATTGAGATTTGGAAGAGAATAATATTCTAAATTAGGGAAAACTCAATAAGCTAGTAATAAGTTAAACTTTTTATGATATATGAATTATTTAATTTCGAGCTAGTATATATTTATTCATAAATATTTCATTACATGACATATAGAGTAAGTTCTTGAGCAATTTCCTGGTGAAAACTTTTCTTAGAATTTTTCATATAATTTTTCAAAATTTTAATATTTCCAGAATTTTTGTATAATTTAATTATAATCTTTTAAAAAATTTCTCAAAATTTTATAAATTTGAACTACTTTTTTAAAAGTGCTGAGAAAGTTCTACATCTTTTCTAAAAAATGTTATATGTATGAATTCTGAAACATTCCAAGATTTCTCATTCTATTATTTCCGAAGAAAGCTTATAAAATCTGAAGAAATAAGATTTTTCTCATAAATCTTCATAAATTTAAAATATGAGAAATTCTTAAAAATATTATAAGATATTATGAAAATTTTTTCACCAAGATTCTCTCTGAAAATTTTTCTTAGAATTCTTTATATAATTTTTCATATAATTTTTGTGTAAATTTCAGAATTTTTCAAAATTTCTATATAATTTTAGAAATTTTTTAAAATTTCTTTTGACAGATTTTTTTATACGAAATGAAACATTTTTTAGAAATACTGAGAAAGTCTACATATTTTTTCAGAAATTTTTACATTTAAAATATAACAAATTTTTAAAAATATTATGAGATATGAGAAATTTTTTCACGAGGGCTGTTATAACAAGAATTATTCTTAAGCACAAATGTACATATAAATAAAATTTATTTAGAAATATTTTACGCAACATTATTATTTTATTCTATCTGATTTATCAAAATTTGATTGATATTCTGAATAAATCAATAGAAAAAAAGATCCAACTTTTCTATTTACCTTCTATCTACTTTATAGCACATATTTGTCTATCACAAACTTGAAATAAGCGGCTGTCAAAAGTAAAAGAAACGAAATTAACGAACTAAAAAAAATATATACAGGAAATAACATATTTATCCCAAAGTCATTGCTACAACTGAGTTCCGCATTTACTTTACGTTTTCTATCGTTGTCTACGTTTGGCTAGTAGATTGGCTTGTTTTACTTCACGATCTTTAATAAGAGGGTAATTCAGTAGTGGTAATTTTCTCCGTCTCTCCCCCTCATCCGCAACCGTTTTCACGCATAGAAATAACGAGAGTCTCCCCCCTTCCGACGTTCGCGCGGATCGAGACCCGACCCTTCACATACCCCCGAATAAACCTCGACAACTGGCAGTCCGTTGGTGGGCAGACAGGTATTCCGGAACAGGTTGCGAATCCGCCGTGCATTCGAACAGTCGAGCTTCGGCCTCTCACCGCGCAACGTTCTGTTCCTGTACCGAGTGCACCAACGAAACGAGCGACAGTTCGCACGTTCCCGTCGTCGTCCTCTCCCGCTTTTAGCAAACAAACTAACGAAGACAGATTTCCGCATTGGCTGTCGAAAAAAACACCGTGTCAAACACGCCGAATCTACGGAGCGATTCGCGAGGGTGATGTGAAGCCTTGAGCGCGCGGTTCACGTGGATATAAACGACTGCGTGGGAAATTTCTGCGATGGATCGATAGACGACGGGACGGTCGCGTGACATGAGAGAACGGCTGCGAAAATGTGAGTTGATCGCGCAAATTCGGTTGATCGAATCGCACGACGGAAAAGAAACATTGGCTCGGGACATCGCGTGAAATCAAGCGGTAACAGTACATGATTAAAAAATAATGTAACACGAAAAGAACGATTTTGTTGAGGGATCTAAAATTTTGCTGGATACAAATCTGAAAATAATTTTGTTGCGCCTTTAAAATAATTTTGTTGGAACCTCAAAAATAATGAGCAACAAATTTTGATATTCTAGCAACTAGTTTGAGCGTTTTACATAATTATTTTGATAGTTCAACAAAATTTTTTTTTTTCTGATCCAACTACAATTTTAGATCTCTCAGCAAAATCGTTCTTTCCGTGTAGAAGATTTAAAAATAATCGGAGATATTAAATTCTCAGAATTATATATTTTTGCTTAAGACACAAAATCTGCAAAGAAATTCTTTCTTATTGTTTACAAAATATTTTAACGTAAGAGTAATTGTGTGTGCACTATCTTTATTACGACCTTGATAAAATGGCGCGAATAATTACATGAGTCACCAGATGCGCACATGTAAATCCGATTCATTCAGGAAGCAGGAAGAAGTTAATTTAGATATATATAAATAAAATATTGTAATTTCTAATATCACGCGCTAACGTTTTTTTACATTTGTCACAGCTGACTTTCTTAACCACTCATGTCGCGTTGGAAAACATCGTTTTCAATACGCGACGCATGAGTGTGTTCGCTCTTAGGACGATTCCGATTCAGAACACGTGTTTGAAATCACGATGCGTGTTCGATAGTGTCTTCTTTAAGCAATGCTGTAGTATAATTTATTTGACGATGGCGACGTTGCTCGGAAAACTCTTTTGTTTACTGAAAAAATTTGTGCACTCATTTCTGCGATACATAACTAGAACGTCTTCCTTCTTCTTCTTCTCTGAAACTGGCTTCGACTTTATTCTCGATGTTATTATGGCCAATAACTGTCTTTATAACTTTAGGTAAAGTCGAATAAAGGAAATTAGAATACAAAAAATGAATGTATGACAAAGACAATTAATTTTATCAGAAACTTTCAAAAAATTTTCTAAACGTGCCCACTTGACGGATGCTACACGGAAAGAACGGTTTTGCTGAAAGATCTGAAATTTTTTGGAGTTCAGAAAAGTAATTTTGTTGGACCATCAAAATAATTATGTAGGACTGCTGGTTGCTAAAATATCAAAATTCTTTGCATTATTGCTTTACCACGCTTGAATTTTCCACATCATTCTTTTGATGTTAACAAAATTATTTTCAAATCTGTATCTAGCTAAATTTTTATATATTTCAGCAAAATCATTTTTATCATGTAAGAAAAGCATTCTTGTACCGAGAACATTCTCGCGACAACTTTGAAATTTCGGAAACGTGCGCTCGCGCGTGCGAGGGAAAGAACGGCAGCTATAGATAGAATTATAGGCGAGTAACGCGTACTTTCTCCGGGAGACAAGCCCACGTCTACGTAGGCGTAGCATGCCACGAATCATACCGAAACGATCTGAGTCTCGAGTCGGGCTGCATGTCGTCCATGTAAATTGGCTTTCGGTTTCGTGATTCGGAAAGAATGGTTTTACTGAAATATATAAAACCTGAATTAGATCTGAAAATAATTATGTTGCATCATCAAAATAATTATGTGGGATACTTAAGCATGATGATGCTACAAAAAGTTTTGACATTTTAGCTTGAGCATCTAATATAATTATTTGGATGGTTATAGGGGGAGATAATTATTATTTAACTGAATTTTTAGATATTCTTGAGCCAAACCGTTCTTTCGTGTACAAGAAAGTTGGAGGTCGTGCGGAAATCTCGAACTTGCGCGTCAATTAACTCGAATATTTCTAATCATACGGCCCGCAAGAACGTATTTATCATTTTCGTTTTTTTTCCCTTCTTTTGCGTTTAAATCAGCAGCTCGCGAGTTGTGTCTATTGAAATAATTACAACGTACGTGGGATACGATTAACCACTATTTATAGCGTCAACAAGTTTGCATAGATCGATTCCGTCACCTGTTTCCATTGGTAGTAAGATGAATAGAAAATTTAAAGATCTTTTATTTAAAGATCTTTGTGTCTTGGTGACACTTTGATCAAGGTTCAAGATATCGAGATGACAAAATAAACGAAAATAATTCGACTTGAAAATATATCTGACAACATGGAGCTCCGTTCATTACGTCGCGACGATGATCGATTAAAGCTATTTTTAATGTTGCCCTCTTTTTCATACGGAAAAAAACGGTTTTGTTGAAATATATAAAAATTTAAATAAATTAAGTATATTTCGAGCTCGTGTTTGCTAAGCAAAAATATAAATGAAATAGGTCAAAAGAACGAGCAATAAGTTTACAATATAAATGAATAATTTAATAAACATTTAATAAACATAATTAATATAACGTACGGATACGTTAAATCTGAAAAAATTTAAGGTATTCTTTTTAGAAATGTTCATAAATTTAAAATGACAAATTTTTAAAAATATTATAAAATGTTATAAGAATTTTCTTGACCAAAGTCATGACACGGATCTTTTAGAAAAAATGAGAGAAGATTTCTCGAAATATTGCGAATACAGTGGTACGAAGAAAAAAATCGGTGGTGCAGCCGCATGATGCACAATGCCACCAACTAGCACGTGAGTGCGTGAAACGCCAATCGTTTAAGAAAATTATTTTCTCATTATCTGAGAAAATGATCGCGACTTCTCTCCCTGCAGATGTCTTTTTCAGATAGAAACGTTTCATTAGAATGCACAATCTTGCCATTTCACGGAATGACTACAATTTCGGCGATTATCTGGAGCTATTTCACCATTAGCCGTGAAACTTAAATGGATAATTTTATCCGAGATATGAAATCGACATAAATCCAGAACGGGGAATACGATATCGCAATTTTCCTAAAGCGGTTTCCTAGAAGATCAATTTTACTGATCAATGGGTGCATCTAGAAGCGCAACCGCTCACTGAACGCTCAGTGAACGTTTGTGTTTCTGAATGCACTCAATATTTTACAATATTATTAATCATCTAGAGACTACAGCGTATGAGCGTATGTTGTTCAAAGAACTCTGGTGAAAAAAATTCTTATAATATCTTATAATATTTTTAAGAATTCGTCATATTCTAAACTTATAAAAATTAAAAAAAAATACCTTAAACTTTTTCAGATTTTATAAGTTTTCTTCAGAAATTATATAGAAAATAAAAAGTCTTGAAAATCTTAAAATATCTCAGAATTAACATATGAAGAAGTCTAGAAAAGATATAGACTTTCTCAGTAATTTTTCTGAAAAGTGTTTCAATTCATGAAAAAAATCTAAGAAATTTTTTAAAAGGTTATAAAATTATATAAAAATTCTAAAAAATTGTATGAAGAATTTTAATAAAAATTTTCACCAAGAGGAACATCAATAATATTGCACAAAATAATTATAATATAATATTGATCGTCTGGAGACCGTTTCAGTAAAGACCCTCGCATCTCGCCTCTTGACTGCAACTGACGCAATAAATTTTAAGACCACGTTCGTCGCGTGGAATTTTGCAGCTTATCGCAAGAAACGCCGTGAGTAAAAGAACCAGCGCGACAAATGTTGCATAACGCTGCACAACCACGAGTGTTGCAAGCGTCGATTTTTCACCGGTCTCCTCCAACCGAATGGTCGGTTTTATAACCTTTGAAATAATTTCTTAAATTTTTTACACGAATTGGAACACTTTTCAGAAGTACTGAGAAAGTTGATATCTTTTCTAGAATTCTTCATATGTTAATTCTGAAATATTCTAAGATTTTCAAGACTTTCAAGACTTATTTCCTATATAATTTCTGAAGAAAACTTATAAACTTATTAAATCTGAAAAAATTTAAGGTATTTTTTCTCAATTTTTATAAGTTTAGAATATGGCGAATTCTTAAAAACATTATGAGATATTGTGAGAATTTTTTCAGATCTGTCATCGCTCCTTGCAAAAGGCAGGGTCGTTTACATAACGATCAGTAAATGGAAAAACGTTGCATACGGGTATACATACGTTGCATACGATTGTATATACACAGGCCGATGTTTCCGCGGCGTATCCAGTAACTTCCGCAATATGTTCCCGTTAATCACGCAAGAGTCACGAACTGCGTGCATGTCGGCACGAACGGCTGTTCGAAAACCGTGAAAACGACTCATAGGCAGTCTACAATAGCTGTATTAAGCCGTAAGTCGTAAAAAGGTGACCAATTATAGTCGATTATTCTCCTCACATTCGTTTGTGATTGGTCAATGGCTTACGACTTACTATATCTATTGTAGACGGTTCATTAGTCCCAGTCTACAATGGGTGCTTTCTATTTAGTGCATTTAGGACCGATTGCACCAAGATTATTTTGACTTTAAATGAAGCTTAAAACTCTCTTTTTCTCTTTCTCTTTTATGGCTTTAAAGAAAGAAAGAGAGAGTTTTAAGCCTCGTTAAAATAATGTTGATGCAATCGGACTTTAGTGATAAAATGTCGTTCTTGGCTTCTCTTCAATAAATAACAAAGATAAAACGATTGTGTCGATTTGTGTCACCAAATGGAAAGCCAACATCCAATAGATGTAGCCTTAAGAAATTGATTAATCACAGTCGAATGAGGAGAATATTTGACTATGATTAGTCAAATTCTTACAGCTTGCTATCTACACCTATTGTAGACTTATTGTAGCGGTAAAATCTTGTTAAGAAAAATCTATATACATAAGTCGCAAACGCAAAACGCGACAACTAATCAGAAGTGACAGTAATAATTATTGACGTTATGGCTCATTGACTGTCGTGTCTGCGTTTGTGAACTGCGTTTTGCGTTTGCGACTTATGTAGACTTTTTCTAACAAGACTTTGCCGCTACAATAAGTCTACAATAAGTGTAGTAAGCTGTAAGAAAATGATCAATCGTAGTCAAATCATATTTTCTTCACATTCGCCACTTATGTAGACCGGGCTTTACGGTCAGTTCTACAATAGAGTCGTAAGTCGTAAGCCGCAAGGAATTGACCAATCATAGTTGATTATTCTCCTTACATTCGATTGTAATTGGTCCATTTCTTACAGCACATGACTTACGACTCTATTATAGAACCCGGCCTACGACAGCGTTTCTCGACGACTCGTTCTCGGCAAACCTGCGAGAGCGCGGTGTACCGTTATAAATTATCGCTTGCGCGCGATATACCGGACCGGATAGAAAAAATTGTAACCGGAAAAGGAGCGCGGGTCGGAGCGTTTCTCTTGTCGCAAACAAACTCTCGGACTGCTGTTTCCGAGGTTGTACGGGAACCCGGGTGAAATTGGCGGACAAACGTCGTAGAGTGAGATTTTACCACGCGTACGTTTTGTGTACGTTTTAAACGTTTCGTTACATAGAAAATTCATACAGGATTACAGAGTGTAGAAATTCAAAATCAATGCCTGAAAACAGAATGTATTTCCTCGTA
Source organism: Cephalotes varians (assembly GCA_037157785.1). Taxonomy (NCBI): domain Eukaryota; kingdom Metazoa; phylum Arthropoda; class Insecta; order Hymenoptera; family Formicidae; genus Cephalotes; species Cephalotes varians. The sequence goes on along the minus strand of JANQDE010000050.1, from coordinate 161,117 downwards.
CTGTTTCTCTCTTTGCCTCGTCTAACACACTTCCCTGCTTATGCTATCGTCGGTTCCTTAATCGCGACACCTTAACAACCGGTTATTTACCTCTCACGATCGACACGGTCTTCCCGCATTATTTCGCCTTCTTTCTTTCTCTCTCTTTCTCCCTCGGTGAAAAGAGAAGAAAAGCGGAACGTATGCGCGCGTGCGGACGCGACATTGAAGCGCTAAATCGTGATCACCGGGCGCGCGATCGTCGCCGGTGCGAGAGAGGCGGAGAAATGTCGAGTTACAAAAAAAAAAAATAAACTCGGCGCTCGCGCGAGCACATGGCGCGAGTCATTACGTATAGAAACTCGGCGGGCCGGCGCTGCAACTTTCGCGATCGCCGTCGTCCGCATCGCGGTGCATCTGCATTCCCGCTGCCAAGCCGCATCTCTCGTGAGCGCTTCCGCGTTCGCTGGAGCCTCGTTAGAGCGGAATTGTGCTCGCGAGGATTAGAGGCATCGTCGATCGAAGGGGAGAATCTCGGCGAACCACCGTCGGCGGCATTTCACGAGGCGATTCCACGTGTTAATTGAGCGATAGCCCAGCAAACGAAATACATTTTTTTCATTAGGCGGAATCGATGTAGAAGCGTATAAGGATGTCCTACAAAAAATTTCAACGCCGATCGAAGCTTATTTTCTTTGTTGCTGCAACTTTTGTTATATTGTTTAGACTATATGTATATATAATATAAAACGTAGGATTGAAATGAGGTAAATGCTATTTTTTCAATCCATATTTTGTTCAAATGAATCAAAATGGATTAAAATTTTCAATTCATTTCAATCTATTTTCGTTTGCTGCTTTTTTTAAAAAAAGGTAATTTTTGATAAATATCATTTCTTTTTTTTTTTTAGTAATAAATTAATTAAGTTTTGCTAACCCAGCAAACGAAAATAGATTGAAATGAATTGAAAATTTTAAAGCATTTTGATTCATTTGAACAAAATATGGATTCAAAAAATAGCATTTACCTCATTTTAATCCTACGTCATGGAATTGTATGACCCGAGTAACTTTTTTTGGATTTAAAAAGTAGAAATCATTTTTAATCCCGCGTGATTGATTAAAATGAATTAATGATCTGCATATTTTTTTTTTAATTGAAAAGAATAAGAATCGCTTTGTTTTTATTCCTTCATATAGATTTTAAAAAATTCGGAAACTTTAATTGGAAATGGATTCAAAAGTTCAGAATCTGGATTTGGCACGAACGAAACGAATCCATTTCTGTCCATTTCAATCCATTTTCGTTTGCTGAGAGGACTCGCCGCTTCCGACGGAGAAGATTAACAAAGCATCTTAAACGCGCGCGCGGTAGATTAATGAGGCTGCGGCTTTGTCGTATCTCATCTCGCTAATTGCCTTGCGGTAATCACCTTGTGCGATCAGCGGATTCGCTATTATACGGAATATTGCAGAAACCGCGCGCGCTTACGATGAATTGCGATTTGAAACATAAATTGGAAAATCAAGTTTCGTTCTAAGACATACTTGCACATACGTCCGAGTGCCGTGCGCGAATGTCACGACATTGAATTTCCGCCGCGGCGGGTCGCAGGTGAAATTGATGATGCGTGCATTCACGGCGCATTGATTTATCGAAGAGATTGAAAGACGCTAGAAGATATCGCAGCGATGGCTCCTTGAACTGAAGGGTAATTAGTCTGACGAGAACTCGTTTGAAATGAATGCGCTTAATTGCGTCTGTACGAGAGAAAATTTCATGTGAAAAGTAGAAGGTTTATTTATAGGCTTTGGTTCATGCACCGGAGATATTCAATACTTATTCAGTTAACATCTTTTCGCAGTAAAATTTAATCAATCTTTTTTTATTTTTAGATAAATTTCCAATATATAAAATTTCTAAATACATATATCATTAAATTGGACATATATCGCGTGAACATTAAGATTGCAAAATGTGTCAGTAGATAGATATATTACAAAATAATTATCAATAAAATACCATCAATAAATATCAATAAAAACCAAGTAAGATAGCGATATATCTAAATCTTCAAATTATTATATGATCAATTATTTTACATTATCGGTTTTATATGGAGTCTTTTTGAAATTCAAACTCCAAATCTTAGCTTTATATACGGATCCAGAAAATAAAATGTTTCTGATGAAACACAGGATCAACATTGAAAGAACTCGGTTCGAGTATTTTACGTCAATCGAAGAGAATCTGAAATCGCTCGAGAATCAATTATGTTCGAGCGAGAAACACGCGCTAAAACAGTTGCAAAAAAGTGTTAGCCTTTCTCGCTAACACATCTTCGTGGTAAAACCGCGCGAGATGAAGCCTTGACTTCCTCTGTGTTCGTAACTAAGTAACGATGATTATCTAATTAGAGCGACATAATGGGAGCGAATTCCTGGCGTGAAACTTGCAAGGTTCTAGTTAGTGTCGTCGTGAAAACTCCGGAACTCCCACACGGAAAGAAACAGAACGATTGTGCTGACATGAGGGATCTACAATTATAGTGGATACAGATTTGAAAATAATTTTGTTGGAACCTTAAAAATAATGAGCAATGCTGCAAAAAATGTTTATATTCTAGCAACTGATTTGAGCGTTCTATATAATTATTTTGATAGTTTAACAAAATTAATTTTTTGATCTGTATGCAGCTAAAAATTTGGATCTTTCAGTAATATCATTCTTTCTGTGCAATTTAATTTCAATTATATCGAATTTCAATTCGCGTTTTAATTAGATAGACGGATTGTCAATACTTTTTCTCGCGAATGTAGGCTCCGTATGATCTGTCATTAAAAATGAAGTCAAAGATACAAATGTTTCCTGCATAATATGGAGGATAAAACTAATGTAAACTTGGAAAACATATTTGTTTTATTAATAAAGTGATTCTATATCAATTTTATTGGTCAATATGATATTTATATGAATTTGATATTTTATAATATTATTGATCATCTGGAGGCTATATTGAGCATTTATTTTGCATTTATTTTGCATTGCATTATTGCATTAATGCTCCCCTAAAGGGAGCATTAATAATACACAAAATACACAAAATAATATTACATAAAAATAATTATACAGTAATATTGATCTAAGGATCGCTTAAGAGATTGGCCTACTATTTGTCATTAATATTATATAATAGAAATTCTATTTTTATTATAGAATAAAGTCACACAATGCTTGAAAGTCACCAATCGAGTGTTATACTATTTTTTAACGGAACAATCTTCCATTGCATATATAAATGATTTTAGAGGAGAAAATTTGGTTCTCACTCTATTTGTTCTCTAAAATTTTAAATTTTTTCTGAGCCTTTTCCAGCGCCTGATTTAAATACCATTAAATTATTGTGAGCAGTTTTGAAGAGCAAAGTGAGAAGCAGATTTTCTCCTTCAATAATTCTTAAAACAATCGAAAGATGTTGTGTACAAAAATGGTATAATATTGCACTGATGACTATTCAAACACTAAATATCACTTTATTCCAACAAAAATAGAATTTAAATATATTAATTTTCCATCGGCAATGTGGAATTTTGCATTTTTCATTAGCAACTTGGGTCTCCCCATTCAAAATAGATTTTTAAAAATTATTATTAACTGTATAAAAATCTAAAAAAATTCTTGTATATTTGTGAAAGCTTTAACAATAAGTTTTTACCATAACAGAAATCGGATTGTATTTTATTTATTTTTTAATTTTTATTTAAATCTGATTTAAATCGGAATAAGAAAATTTACGATCTAAATATTGACTTTTCAAAATTTCAAATTGCCGGTGGAGCATTAAAGACGAATAGATTAACTTCTTATTGATGAAACAAGTAGTGTATTTCTCACGTGTTCACATCATCTTGTTTACTCCCTGTAATTAAAATGTCAAAAAAACAATATTACATAATATTATTTAAATACGTATATGACACTCACGATTATTTAACACCATTTAGGAGCTTGATAATCGCGAGATCTCCGTATAATACGCGTGGCATAACGTTATAAAGTACGACGCTATCGCGTCAAGCACGGCTTTGCACCGAGGAAGATTTCTCCGAGAGGTTTTCTCGCAACCGAGAGCTGCGTCATGAAGCCACCAGTGTTCCTCGTTTTAACGCTTGTGCAATGGCGCATATTAAACTTCACCGCCAAGTGAACCGCCGTGTGTCTTCGCGAGGTCGTGATGCCGCGAGAGACACGCTTGAACAAGCCCTCAGCTCGGCTGTACGCAAGCGTGAGTGCACGCGGATTGCAAAGCGACCGGCCTCTACTTTGATTCCGCGAGTATATACACCAGCCGAGCGCTGTTACGCCAGGTATGTAGGTCAGTGTAAAGGCCGATGGTTGGGAAAGCTATCAATCGTGAGTGCAACGCGACGCTTGGGTGTCACTCACATGCGTGCACGCGCGAGCACGCGTGACGGGAAAAGAGAGAATGGGAAAGAATATTCGAAAAAGTACATTGTGCAACTATCACAAAAATCATCCGCTCGAATAACAATCCGAAAAGCGACGGTTCGTTTGACAACGGAGAAAAAAGATATGTCTTTCATTCTGTTTTCTATATTAATTCTGAAACTTTTGATGTCTCAATCTTTATCTTCTTCAGATATTAATCACAATTTACATTAAATGCATTCAGTAATACAACCGTTCACTGAGTGGCTAACAATTTAATGCGATTGGTTTGAACTAAAGATAAGAACCAATCACTGCTACTTAGCTACGGTGAGAGCTTGCGCTATTGGATGCACACAATAGGTATGGTAAGTCGTAAAAAATTGACTAATCATAGTCAAATGTAAAGAGAATAATCAACTATGATTGATCAATCATGATGATCAATTTTTTATGGCTTAAGGCTTATTATACCTATTGTAAACCGGAGCTACAAATACTACTTGCGTTAAATAGTTAATTACACACACACACACACACACGCACGCACGCACGCACGCACGCACGCACGCACGCACGCACGCACGCACACACACAAAATATTGTCACATAAATTATCTTGAACACGTCAAGTGTTATTTTGGATTTGATATCTAGACAAGATATCTTTCTTTTTCTTTCTCTCCGTCATCTATACTTCTATCTGTGACAATAAATATACAAGATTTCTCTATCACCGAACGACTCGTCAGAAATTTCGTCGATAAAACGACTCGTTAAGATTTCGCATAATCTTAAGTTAATTACGACGCAAGAACGTTATCGTTAAAGCTGTCAAAGCATACAAGTGCGGAGATGCGGATTGTCCGTTGACAACCGTGAACGTCGAATCACCGAGGTGTTGCGATATTAAATTTCGCGGCGCGGCACGAAGGAAAGCGACCTGTCGCGGTAATTAAATGCAAGTCGCTACAAGAGGACGAAAGAAGGAAGGAAGGAAAAAAGAAATGGCTGGACTCGCCGAAATGACGACGAATGCGCGACGCGTACTTCCGTACTCGCGTTTCACCGCACGCGACGCTTTTCGATTTAGCAACGATAAATTAATGCACGCTGAAAAAGATCGCACACCGTGGAGAAATTTGCGCGCGTGTAAAACTCAATTTCCGCCAGCGCAAACGAGCGTCTTCCTTTCTAGTCTTTTTTTCACGGGCGCCCGAACGCGCGGAAGAAACGGCCGCATGACACGCAAAGTTGCGGTTTTTGACGTGCAAGAACGTCACGTAATCGTGACTGTCACACAATTCTCATTACTGAAGAAGATCTATAACCGGCGCGAAATAATTGGATATTTGTTTCAACGTCTGTCGAGACTGGCGCAGACGTGACACTATTATTATTACATCGCGGTTTCTTGCGCAAATCGCAGCTGTCGAAACGCGTAATGCTCGTGCCAACTAACTTCCCGGCTAGCTAACTTCCTCGATTTCGTCGGATCTCATCCTTTTAATCGCAATCTTTATTACACATCGCGCGGTTGCGAGCCTTCCGCCGGAAGAAAGATCCTCGTACACGTCAACGAAATCGCCACTGAAAACGAGTATTTTGTTCACCGAATTACCTCTGATTACGTCGGGCGCGAACAGAAACAGGACGATGGAAATTGTTTTTGAATTATTGTGACGACGCGACGCGAGTACGGGTCGAGTCCCGAGTCGAGATGAGATGGTGAAATTTATGCCGCGGCCCGCACGAATTTGCGGCCGCACGCGTGTTGTGCAACGAGAAAAGAACGCATAAAAACACGAGCGACCACCGAAAGAGAGAAAGAGAGAGAGAGAGAGAGAGAGAGGAGAGGGGGAAGAGAAAGAGAGAGAGAAAGGTGCGATTACGTAGCGCGTAAGCAGAAGATCGGAAGAAGAATTTCTCCTGTCTCATCTCGAAGATTGGATTAGGTCATGACGATGCTGCTCTCTCATTTCTTTATGCGGCTCGACTTGACTTTCGTCCCGGTTTAAAAACGCGGGATAAATTATCGATATTATTCATATCGACTGTAAAACAAGACAGAAGACAACATTTCTTCGTGCAGAATTCCTGTCGCGCGTATTTTTGCGCAAGCGTCCTTTTCTAATCTTCCTCAATATTAATCTTCAGGATTTCGATGGTTTTTATACTCGAAATAATATTATGTTTTGTTAATTTTTGCAAGATTATTTTGATTATTATTTAAGATGCTCAGGTACGAATTTATGTCAATGCTGCTCTCTAAATCAAAATCAGTGCTGTCCGGGAGTGATTAATTTATTCATGAGGTAATACAAGAAAAAGCATTGTACTTTCATACACTGAGGATGGCTTAAAGGAAAGCCGAAACGTCTGTAAATATAGATAATAAATTACATTAATTCATCACGCTCTGTTAACTGCGGTATTGCTCTTATTAGCCCTTCTTAGATTAATTGATTATTGTTTAAAATCAGTGATATTTCACTGATTTCAGTGCTATACTTATAACTATATTAATCAGTAAAATATGCACTGTCTTTCAGTAATAATAATACACTGATTTTGATCAGTGAAATTATCTCCCTCTTAATCAAAGTCGCTGAAAAACAGTGAATACTAATGATCACAATTATAAGCACTGCAAATTAGTGAATAATACACTGATTCCGATTTAGAGAGTACACTCTTACGAAAATCCAGCAAGTGTAACAACGCATTGCTTCTAATCCAAATTGTGCGACGATTCGACCTTTCAGGTTCAAGATCTAGCACACCACTCTCGCATGTTTTCTGGCGCGACACGCGAATTGATAGTTTGATAATATGTCGCGTGTTGCAGAAATACGCTTGGCGATCGTGAGAATGCGAGGACGTTGAACGTAGACTGAAAAACACGAAGTTTCCGCGGAGAACGACAGAAAACGTGCGAGTGCAATCAGTCACCTCATTGCTCGCGTAAGGGAAGAAAATTGCGGAGATGTAACGAAAAATATACTGCGAAAAAAAAAGATAAGAGAGATGATAAAATCACCCGGAAGAGTTTCATCCCTGTCTCGAAGAAATGTGACTGTCGCTTCGATTGTAAAACGAGGTAAAAGACAACATTTCTTCGATATAAAATTTCTGTCTCGCGCGTATGTATTTTCGCTCGAGCATCCGAGCATTGAAAATCTTTCTCCGAGAGAAATTCAGTGTAAAATAATTGCATCATCACAGTCACGAGAATGTAGAACTTGCTAGAATTGGAAAGGAGAGTCTAGAAGCGAATCGAGCCGGGAATGTGTAAAACGTCTGGAGATGTGTAAAGCATGTTACACTATGCATTGTAGATGCGTATTTAATTCGGATTGCCGACTGCGAATCCTTGACCAGCCAATCTAATTCACTGGTCGATGATTCGCACTTCAGAATGCATAGCGTGACAGGCGGGCTTTAACTTGTATCAGATACGCATTAGAAATTGAGAATTGCAAATTGAAGATTAGAATTCAATTTGCAATTGGAAACTATTAAAATTAAATTTCTTTGACTGGTTGACTTGAAGTCTAATCTTCAGTTCGCAATCCTCAATTTTTAATGTAGTCTAATGTGGGCTTAAAAGGATGTGCATTGTGCTGGCGATCGCATCGCGTTACAGATGAGGTCCTACGGGAGGCAGAGAGAGAGAGAGAGAGAGAGAGAGAGAGAGAGAGAGAGAGAGAGAATGAAAGAGAGAGCGCGAGGGATATACAGGAAGTGGTACAGCATTGCCGCAGGGAAGGACGCTGAATCTGGGCCACAATTACACGGAGGCCGACATGCGCCTCTCCTTTCTTCGTGAGACTGGCGCCGCGGTTACATATAGACTCTCCCGCTTTCGAAATAATAATTATTTAATACCTGAAGCAAACGGTGAAATGCGGGATTCGACTGAGAGAAAGAAAGAAAGAACGAAAGAGAAAAAGAAAGAGGGGCGAGCGGCAGGGTCGCCGCTGATATGTGAGACACCTTTGAGGATTGCAAAGGGGATTTTGTCACTCCTCTTAATATTTATTTACCAATCTTTCAAAGATATTTCTTCAAATAATTTTTTAAAATATCTTTAGAGGGCATGATTTTTCACTTTTATTCTAGTTTATTCTATCATTTAATCATGGAGCCTCTTCCCTAAAGCAGAAATGTGTGAAAAGTGAAAATGTTTACCGTTGAAGTTAACAGAGAAATTTTTCACTTTTCACGTTTCTGTCCTAGGGAAAAAATAATTCTCGTCGGATTAAAGATTATTAATGCTACATCTTATTTTTCTTGCTCGTTTATTGGCATATTTACCTATTTATTTATGTCCTTTTCTTTTATAATACATACAAGCGTTATTATATCTTTTGAAAAAAATAATTATTTAACATGATCGGATCCTGATATTAAGATAGCTTGATTCTGTATGTACTGAAAGATTTTAATAACGTCGAAATAAACAATTATCTGATCAATGATAGATAATTTATTTCACTTCAAGCTTACAAGCCAAGAAGGGACTTGGTTTACAAAAGTTTGATCTTAACCTCACTCATTCTTCCATTCTATCTCACTCACACTTTTTACAATTACTTAGCCTCTAACGCTTGTTATGTCGCTCCTTCCTATCCTTAATTTGGCGTTCTCTCTTGTTAATGTACCTTCGTGCAATGCACAAGTTGCACACCTATTTGCAGCGGCCCTGGGGACCGGTTTTCTTTCAGCTCACCTCATGACACATAGCTTCCGAAAGCCGGGAGCATCACAAGAGCAATAAAAACACAAAAATTATACTTATAATTTTCGAACGAAGTAGAGTAGGACTTAATTGGAACTTATCAATCCGTTGTCAATCGTTATTTCGAGCCTCCGTATTTATCAATCGTGTGCAACGCAAGCGTTTGATAAGAACTATCAGGCGAGAGGTTGACTTGTAACTTTCCTAAATACTGCAGCAGTTACCGCATCAAAGTTGCTCTAAGCCGGATATGAATGATCGAAAGTAATCCCAACGCGAACATTTGTACATTCTGTCCCTAGGATATTCGCTGCGGAAGAAGGAAAGTTCAAAAGCAAAAAAGGTTGTGAGTAGTTGAGTAGTGGAACCGATCAGCCTGCGTGTACAACTCGAAAACAGTGCGCACATATATGTCACAATCGTGATAGAGGTAGATGATAAAGCGCTCCACAGTGCTTTAAATGCACTATACTATTTACATCGTGTTCATTGTGTGACTCATTGAAACGATCTCTCGGCGCGATCGGGAGAAAAGCCTTCAGGCCTCGGTACACAGCTGCTCGTGGGGAATGCAGAAAATATCGTGCGACATTCCGCGCGGCGCTGCCCATATTCGATCCGCAACAAGTTTCGAATTATCCTTGCTCCTCCCGTTACATTCCGTTCCCTTCCATTAAATATTCCGTACGCGCACAAAAATTCGTGGATTTACTAAAAGAAAAGTATTTGTGATTATATAACTGCACGATAGAATAATTATTAGGTCCTTTGTTTTTATAATTATTATTGCTACAATGTTAATATATTGTTACCTTATTATCTTATATTTATAATTCTACCAACTAAGAAATTGTATTATAAATCATGATTTAAATATTAATTATTATATGAATTTTAAATATTAACAAAATGTACGACTATGATATTTAATATTTTAAAATATAGATAAATAAAATAAACGTTTCTATATGTAGTAAATGCAATTACAATTACAGTAAAAAAAAAATTTTTCTTAATATTCACTTATTATTTATTCATGATAATAATAACTGAAAAATATATAAAGAAAAGAATAAAAAAACCAATCACGATATAGTTGCACAAATGCATGTCATAATTGAATCGTAATGCAGCATATAAATTGCATGATTAAAAGAACTATAAATAGTTGACATCGAAAATAATTAGAAATTATAATTAAATGATGATAATTGCAACCAATTTTTTTCTGTTGGTGTTGAACTCGTATTCTTTATAAACGAAACTCTGCCGGTTCTTTTTTTACGAAGAAGACATTTCATTCGTCTACCGCCTTTCTGCAAGTGATTAACGTTCTCTCGTGCCATGTCGTTGATTTCGATAACTTGCCAAACGACTTGATGCGATCTGTTTACCGGATAGTGCACTTAAACTGACAATCGATTGACGCCGAGTATTGCGTACGCACGTTTTCCGTTGCGAATGACCGGAACAGTCTGGTGGCTGGTGAAAGCGCGACCATCAATGGTAACTTGACATGATAACGTTCGCGAGGTGCTGCTTCTAGCCAATGTCCCTGCACTCTTGAACCCTCTCCACGTAAGTGCAATATACGCGCGTGACATAATCTTAGGTTCAATGAGATTCGATACTTGCGTAAGTGACATAATCATCCTTGTTGCATAAGCTAACGAAGACTGTAAGTGAAATAATCGTTCCTTCACTATTCGACCTCGATTCCAACAGCAAAGAATTCCTCAAAGAACTCACGTATTCGCCCAATCAAATTAAATTAGCGATGCAATTAGTATTCAACAGTATGCGATTAATGATCTTTTCTTTGTTACAAAATGGGAAAATAACGGCCGAGAGGCGTAACGATGCGCGAGTTATGTCATCAAAATGTCAAACACGTTAACAGAGGTTCGTCTTCCTCTTCCTCATTCTTTTGTCGCGGTCTCCAACGTCATTACAAATCGCACATGCGGTGCGCATATCATAGCGCAAATAATGGTACACGCATGTACATCGCGTGATTATGACAACATTCGAACAGACAAAGACCTGCCCGGATAGACAAATGTTACTGATGTCAACTTAGCTCAGCGTTACATCTCAGCTTGACATATCAGCGTTAAGAACGACGCGTTGGATTTGGCTAAATGTGTTAAAGATGTTTTAACTAAAAGTTATCAAAATTTAAATGACAAAAAAATATTGTCGTAAACGCCCTGAAACCAACTGCAAAAAAACAAAAAATAATTTAATTTCTACTGGCTTATACAGCGAAATGATTATATATGACTGTATTTTGCTGATTATAATGATTATATTTTGCTGCAGTTTTAGATAAATAAGTTTTGAACTTTAAGGAGTAAGTCCAGAATCCACAAATGAACTTTTACATGAATGTTTATTAGAGTTTTATTAGTATATATAAAAAAGTAATATGTAAAAAAATTGATTTAATTCGTAATGCTACTTTCTTAAATTCGTAAATAAGTATTCAAATAAGTATATAAAATATATCAATTAAGTATACAAAACGCGATTTTATCACATATCGCAATAGAATCAATTTATAAGAATCAATGCAAACAAATCAATTAAATACTTTTAACCAATAAGAGAATTGTACTTAAATTTTACATAAATATTCGTAATAAGCGTAGTAATAGAACAATTTATGAAATTTTCAATATAAATTTTTATTTTCAATATAAATTTTTTTATTTTTGATGATGTTTTGAGATGTGATACATACGTTCTTTTAATCTTATTAAATTTTATATATTCTTAACATTAGAACAATCTCATCAAAATAACATTTTAGATTTTTTATTTTAAATTACAGAATTTATTATATATATTATATTATTATGTTAAAGTGCTTTCGTTAAAATTTATATTGACTTTTCTCAAGATGAAAAAAATGATTATATACATATATACTATCTTATTTTTCATCAACTACTCTAACTTTGAAGTTCTACGTATAGGATAAAAAGTCCGACAAAAAAATTTATATATGTATATGTATAATCAAATATGAGTATATAAAATATTATATATAGTCATATATATTCTTTCTTTCTTACATAATTTCTGTCAATATTACATAAATAAGAAGAATAATACAAAAAAATAATTAGAAGGATAACTTTGCATTGTTTTTTTTTATAAAAAATAAAATTGCGATTACATTACAATATTCTACATATAATTCACCCTTATTTCACCACTCAAAAACATAATTTCGAATTATTATCATGAATGAGTTATAAGTAAACATTATTCTATCAATCATCAAAACGAACTTAACTTCATAAACGAACTTAACTTCATAAAAAAATCATCACAACTCGAGAAAGAAGGTTTTTTTTTAAGATGATTTTTTTTGTGAAGCAAAAATGACAAAAATGACACTTGTTCAGACTATATTCTTTTCACTATATTATTTGATTGGTCAATAATCAATTCTGTCAAGTTGAACAACAGTTTTCCTCATTTTCTGGAATACTTAATTTTTTGAATTGTGTCACTAAAGATGCGATATACAATTTTATACATTATACACGATTATAGGCAATTTTTTCTTCAAGCTTTACTTTATGTAAAAAAATAATGCAAAAATTATTCTTCTAATTTTCTTCTTTTTATTTTCCTGCATGTACAAACAGAGAAAGAGAATATATACGAACATATTTTATGTATAATTAATATATTTATATTTGATTTATATATAGATCTTTATATATATATATCGTGTAAATACATTAAAATACATGTTGATTATTCTAATATTAAATGTCAGACATGATACATTATTTCTAAGAAGTTGCATGATCATTCAGATACGAATCGATCAGATACGAATCGAAAAATATTTTTTTCGCAAATTAAGTGATTTAAACATATGCAGTCGAATATCTTTAACCTAAATGATTAGGAGCTTCATTATCTCGCGAGAAATCGAAGGCTGTTCAACTCCCACTAACGTCATGCTCAGCGCTTTTAAATTCGATGGTCATCTTTTCAAACATTTAGTAGCGATTTAACCCCCGTACGATACGCGATATTCACCTAGTACAGACTTGACAAACAGTAGTCATATTCGGTTTCATTTGCGCTCGAAATGTTTCTGTAATAATCCTCGATATATAAATTTTTGTTTATTGAAACAATCTTTATATTTGGAAAAAATTGCTTTTAACAGACGATTGAGTATAAAAGAGTGAATAAAAGATCCAGCAACGCGAGTGAAACATCGCTACGCGATATCAGCTTCGTCGTGCAATTTGTTATCGACCGCGTCGGTTCTTTTTTCTTTATAGGATGAGGAGGAGCGGCATGAACGAACGAGGAGTAGGCGACAACGGCGAAGGAGCATTGGTCCTGCTCCTCGTCGCATTAACTCCTGTTATCTGCTCCGCCGGAATCCTGGACCCTTGGCAGTGGGCGCGCAGCGATCGGATCGAAGTCAACATACCTTGGCTGCCTTGTAATTATCATACAGATTAGATAGAAAATCCGATCGTATAATAGAAATGTTAAAAGTACAATTTATTTTTCTTTACAATGTCCAAAATATATGTACACTGCCGGCCAAAAGTTGAAGACTATTAATTAAAAACTACTATATATAAAATAAAATTAAACTTACGTTATAATTTAACATATTTTTTTTATTTTACTCATTGTTTTGTGACAAAAAAATAACATAAAATTTGAAAATTCTATAAAAAATATTTTTTTTTACACAACTTTTTTTTTATAAGAAAACCTCTAAAGAATATTAGATATTTTTTCATCAAAGTAGCCATCTTTACACGTTACTTTTGTAATTACTATTTTAATATATTTAACTATTTTTTAAATCAATCGAAATAATTTTACAAATTTATTTATTTATTTTTGATAAAAGAGATCTTTCATCCATCTTCTAAAATAGTCCACAGTCCAGTTTTGAAAAAAGACTTCATAAGTAGCCTTTCACGTCGTGTTTCATGATAATAGTCTATTTTCTTGATTAATGCTATATTAAATCTATGACATACAATGCAATTTTTCGTGTAATTAATAAATTACTAGAATTGCATCACAGAATTTTTAGTAATTTATCAGATCGTGCTCTAGCACGAAAAATTGCAAGTGTGCCGTAGTCATTAACCACAACTGCGCCAATATCTATTTACTCTCAAATTAAGAAAAAAATAAGGCAAAATCGAATTTTTACATAGTACTTCACTGGAATAAAATTTTATATATACACAGAAAGAATGGTTTTACTAAAATATTTAAAAATTTAGCTAGATACAGATCTGAAAATAATTTTGTTGGACCATCAAAATACAAATTATATAGGACGCATATATAAACATTTCTAATCTGTATCTAGCTAAATTTTTAAATATTTTGGCAAAACCGTTCTTTCCATGTGACCTCAAATTTTTGGCCGGAAGTGATGATATTGAATATATATTAAAATTTGAAGTGAAATAAATTATCTATCTATCTAATATATATTAAAATTTATTATCTCCCACGCTCGCATTTTTTGTAGGCTGCCAGCTATAAAATTTTTCTCGTCGTGAAGTAGATATTGTACAATAAAATTTAATCGAGACGAGCAAAATCAAGTTAGTGAAGGAACGATTTCTTTTAGTCGAGAACGAGACGCGCTGCTACGACGAGCTGGGCTGCCTGAACATCACCAGGAGCTGGTACCATCTCATTCATCGACCCCTCAATGTTTTCCCGTTACCGCGAGAAGTCATCAATACCAGATTCATTCTCTACACGAATCAAAATCCCCTGGATGTAAGTGAAGGCCGATGAAGATGACAGTCGCGCCAGCGAACGAATCGAAAGCAAAGTTTTGCGTTTTGGTCGTTAACGCGAAAGTGAAACCTGACTAAGATAGATTAAAATTCTCCGACGACTGGAATTTCACGCTAGTAAATCCGACACGGTGTAAACGCTTCCGCATATATATATAATCACGCACATCGAGAAATTGTATTATATTAAGAGTCCATCGGATTCCGTCTTGCAACAAGAATAATCGCGGATAGAATATCCTCCATTCTCTCGCTTCTTATCGAGCGGGATCAGCTGTTGATATTTAATTATTCGTCGATATCTTAATTAGCTCCGTTAATTAAACAAAACTGCACGTACCGAAAAGCAGGCAGCGATGCTATTATACGTCGCGCATTCTTACGCGCGTACGCACGCACGCGCTAATCGTACGTGCACGATCTCGAATTTATGAATTAATGGAATTCAAGGAGGAAGAAAGCCGCGAGCCTCTCTCTGTGTAAAGTATCGAATGCAGTATCAGCGACATAACTCGCGCGGTGAAATCACATACTTACCACGTAACTGCGCACGCAACACACATGTATCATTCGCCTCGCATAAAATCGTTGAATCGTAAAATTAAAATAAAAATATTTTTGTTTACGCCTCGCGATTGACGAAATTAGCAAATACAATCCGTTACGTCACAAAACTTTTTTACTAATCTTTTTCTTAGAAGAAAATACGCGTCTGTCTTTAAATATATTCTTATTACTAAGCATTCGTCCTCTTCTTAGAAGTAATAATAAAAAAAAAAATGTAAACGCGTTACACGCGTTTGAGATTTAAAAATCAACATTTTTGAATGGACTCTTTGAAATAATCGATTCACTTTATTGAAAACGCGCTTAATAATGTTTAACCCATCACTTTTTTCTCCCCAGGGTCAAATATTAAAAGTGGCCAAGGATAAATCCATCGAAAACTCGAATTTCAATCCTAAGCGAAAAACCAAGTTCATTATACATGGCTTCATAGACACTCCGCTCAGCAATTGGGTCAAGGTAAGTTTATCTTTCTTATTATTCTTAGTATACAAATACTCGTCCTAGATTTTTATTGAAATCTCTGCGTCATGTATTCGCACTCGAGTTGCCAAATTCATAATACCAATTATCATGTACCAAAGACTAGCCTACATCGTGCATCTCCATCGCCTGACCATCCATTGCAACGTATTGGTAAAGAAATGTACATTTTCTGCTACATTGCGTCAGTGTTTCAAATACACGCAACTTAGTGACACAGTTACATTTGATGACAGACGCAGTTCTGAAGTAACACGCGAAAACGACATTTATTTTCGAAATATATTCGTAGGAGATGAGGAGCGAGCTGTTGGTGCACGGTGATTACAATGTTATCGTGGTCGACTGGGCAGGTGGGAGTCTACCTTTGTACACCCAAGCGACAGCGAACACGAGACTGGTTGGACTCGAATTGGCTCATCTCATCAAGCACTTGCAAGTAAGAGATGTTCCTATAATATAATGATGCGCTTTTTTAAGGATCATTTTCAGAGGCCCGTTTTCAAAAAGTGGACTCTTGCGGGCCGCAAAATGTTAATTTCGTTTGCATAAAAAGATAGAAAATATAATTTTTTATATTTTCGACTATGAGCCAATGGACTACAGCTTGTGCATCACTATAATAAATTAAATGATACGCCCGAAAAAGTTTTGTGGTAAAGTCTGTATTCAACAATTTAAATTATTGTATTTTTTTAACTCATAGCAAATATAAATGAAAATATTAGATATATTTTGTATTTTATTTCTCAAAATTATTTAAGAAAATAGCAATAAAGAGGAAAGAAATCTGAATATGTTGATTTTAAAAAAATCTTATTTTTCAAAATTTTTCAACAAAATATAAGAATAAATACTGGTTTAAAAAAACCTGTCTTGAAGCTAGATTTTGTAAGTCTTAATGACACTATCATTAAATTGTCGTTGCATAACTTTTTTATTATTTATATTTGCGCAATGACAATATGATATCAACACTGTCGTTAAGAATTACAGAACAGAAACTCCGAGAGGAATCGTGTAATCATTTTAAATCATCACTGGAGAGACTAAACACATACCGCAGACAAGTAATACTATATTCTCAACACAACCGAAATAAAATATCATGAATTTTAATATTTAAAAAAAGGGAGACTTGTTCACATTATGATATGTAGGAATTTGTGATAACGCCGTGAAGACGCTTTTTATTGTAGCAAAATATTATATTTACACATCTATTCTCATACATTTCTGGTAAAATTGCAGACAAACTACGGCCTGGATCCGAACGACGTGCATTTGATCGGGCACAGCCTCGGTGCCCACACAGCCGGTTACGCGGGCGAGAAACTGGGCGGCAATATCGGACGTATCACCGGATTGGATCCCGCGGAGCCGTATTTCCAAGGAATGCCGAGCCACCTTCGCCTGGATTACACGGACGCCCGACTGGTGGACGTAATTCACACCGACGGAAAGAGCATATTTTTCTTAGGTAAACAACATGCAACGGACATTACTCTGAATACATTTTTTTTTTATTGAGCTCGTCCGTGCGTAAAAAGACTAGAAGGCTCCATTGATCAGAAAGATAACAATCTACGGAAGATATATAGTTCTCTAATAGCTAAAAACATTATGAAACACGTGCAACTTGGCGAATGACAAGTATATAGAAAATTAAGTTCATCAATCTGTGAAATCTTGTAAAAACTTATCAGCTCAGGATTCATAGTACAAAAACTCCTTAATATAAAATAAAAAGAGAAGTATCTCGACTGTACGAAAACGAAAGTTATTACTACTACTGAGAAAAATATTGTAATTATCAATAAGAAGTATGGAATACAATTTTGAAATTAAAATTTTTGGTTACGCTGATTGAACTCGATATTTTATAACTAGAACGTTAGGATTTGATTAATATTTTTGGTTGAATCTATAAATCTTCTAATTATATTCGCTAGAAAGTGGATGTTCTTTTTAAAAAGTTATACTGATTTAACTAAATAAATTTAATATATACATACAATATATTATCAAAAGAAATTTTATTATATTTATTATATTATTATATTATATTATATTATATTTATTATTATAATATAATATTATTATATTATATTTAATAAAAAAGAATTAGTTATGCTGCAACAATTTCTAAAAGAATTTTAATTTGTTCATTTTCCAACAGACAATACACAATACATACTGGTTGAATCTACCATATTTCCAATTTATGCAACCAGATTTTTCTCCAGTGTAGAGCTTTATTTTATACGTTAAGATAAGATCCTTATATATTTATGTTCATCAATCAACGTTTCGATAAATCCTCTGATAAATGGAGCTCCCTCGCGTTCCCCATCGTGGGTCTCGTTTTCCAAACTAACGTAGTACATGACAAGGCCTTCCAGGATACGGGATGAGCCAACCTTGCGGGCATCTGGATTTTTACCCGAACAACGGCAAGGAACAGCCCGGCTGCACGGATCTGAGCGAGACGACGCCGTCGCTGCCGCTCACCCTGATAAAGGAGGGCCTCGAGGAGGCCTCGCGCGTCCTGGTCGCCTGCAACCACGTGCGCGCGCTCAAGCTCTTCATCGAGAGCATCAACTCCAAGTGCCAGTACGTGGCGCACGAGTGTTCGAGCTACGCGAGCTTTTTGCGGGGCGAGTGCTTCTCCTGCAGGAGCAACAACAGCCTGAGCTGTGGCGTGATGGGCTATCACGCGGACACCAGTCCGGCACTGGTGAAACGCCAGGCCATGGGACAGGACATCTCGTCCTTGCTAGGCTCGAAATTCTTCTTCATGACCGGCAAGGAGGATCCGTATTGCAGTAAGTACGGTGTCCATTAAGCACCGAGCAGATTTTTAAACAGTGTTAACGAGGACAAATGCAGTTCCAAACGCGTTATTTCTCGCATATATGGGTTGTGTTCCAAAATTTACTGCCAGTGTTGAAAATTTATAGTGTACGTAACATAGATTTTCTGTACCGGTAGTGAATTTTGGGATACAATCTTGGTATCTAATATGGAAAGAACGATTTTTTGAAATATCTAAAAATTTAGCTAGATACAAATTTGAAAATATTTTGTCGGAAAATAATTATGTAAGATGTTCAAGTTGGTTGCTAGAATATCGTAACTTTTTGCAACATTGTTCAACCATCAAATTATATTCAGATCAATAAAATTATTTTCAGATCTGTGTATATTTCTCTAACTAAATTTTTTAATAATTCAGCACCTTTCTTTCTGTGTATAGAAATCTATATCAGGAAAAAACGATTTTGCTGAAGTATCTAAAAAGTTAGTTTAGTTAGATCTGAAAGTAATTTTGTTAGACCATCAAAATAAGTAATTAAGTACGCTCAAGCTGGTTGCTAGAATGTCAAAACTTTTTACACCATTACTCGTTACGCTTGAGCGTCTTACATAATTATCTAGCTAAATTTTTAGTTTCTTCAGTAAAATCATTCTTTTGTTACAGATATATAATCCGGGCTGATTATATGATCGTCGATACGTAAGATTGCTAATGCCGATTAGACAGTTATTTTAGCGTTATAAAATTAAAAATGATTATACCATTAACTTTCCCGATAGTAATAACTGCTTAAGAACATCGTCGAGACCATCAACTTTCCTTTACAATGTTCTCTTACGCTTTTAGATAGGTATTTTGATCGGCGTATCGTAAAAATGTTATGCGAGAAATATCGCGATTAAAAATCTTCGCCGACATGAACGTTAATTTTAATTGAGATTTACTCGATCTGACCCGTATAGACGGCCGTTAATTCCTCGCGAAAAGGAATATCTATCGAGCAATGCTTTTCTCTATCGCGAGAGACGCGACTTTCTCTGCGCGATAAAAGCAGCGTCTCTCTCTCTCTCTCTTTCTTCTCTCGCCTCCGATCTTTCTCGAGATACTCTCTGATCGTAATCGTCTTTTAGGAAGACATTACAGAATCACCATCAACCTCGCTCGACCGCCGACCGCGGAGAGCTGGGTGCAGGGCTTCATGAAAGTCACTCTCCACGCCGACAAAGGCATGATTCGCAACATGGATCTCACGCCCAGGCAAGTAATCGTCCCGGCAAGCGTTATCGCTATTCGACAGCCCGCATTCGTCCATCGACGTCGGTCCCGGCCGCGCGACGGCGAGGATCAAGAACCGCCGGCTATTTAATTTCATGCTTCGCGCGGCCGGCGCCGCGCGATCATAAACAATCAGCCACATCCATAAACATCCGGCGGCGTGTTTTCGCGCTCTATTCCGAGCGAGATATTCCTATCGATCGCGAGAGACCGGCGTGTGTCCATAAATTATTTTACGACTGGCCTCAATCTCGCGCTCGATAGCCCGTCCGGTTTATCTTTTCTCTTCCTGCCATCATTTTTTAACGTGGCTGTCTGTCCCGCAGCGGTTACATGAAACTGGAGCACGGATCGACCGTGCGGATGGTCGTGGCCCATCCGACCGGTTCCGTCGGCAACATCGGCAAGATCCGGCGGGTCGAGCTCTCCTGGGTCTACGACATGGACGTGCTGCAGCCTAGGTCCCTGTGCTTCTTCTGGTGCAACGATCGGCTGTACGTTAACAGCGTCAAAGTGGACGCCATGGACCTTCCGGGCAGAGGGTGAGAAACTAGAGCGCGACGGGAGAAAAATGTCTCCTGCCCTCCCCACCGGGATCGTCTTCTCTTGTACATATACCTAACTTTGTTCCGCTTTCAGAAAACGGGAGGTGGATTTCTCCAGTAAGCTCTGCTCGACCGGCAGGCAGGAGTACGCGGAGATCGCGAGCGGATCCACCGCCGCGTTCGTCGACAATTGCTGACGATCCGTTCCGCGACGGGGAAATCGCATTTCGAACGCGTCATGTAATTACAAAACGCCGGGCAGCTGCTACCATCCGGAGGCGGTTCTCGAAAGTCGGACGACGGTGATGACGAAGATGATGACGAAATGAGAGAATCGCGGTCCCTCGTAATCTTCACAATTCCTTTCGCCGGCGATGTACGCGGCGGGAGGCCGTTTTATGTGCCTGGTTCTCTTTCTCTATTTATCGCGACCGTTTTCTTCAAACGTGCGGTCCGGCGGCACGAGCTACCAATTAACACGGACGATCTGACGCAACTCGCCGCTTTACACCACACGCCTATAATCGAGTTCCTAGAGATCCGTCCCGTCGGCGAAGAGAGATTAGATCTTAACAATCGCGCCTAATAACGCGATCGAGACGCGAAAGCGTTCGTAGGAAGTGAAATTCTTAGCAAAGATAAATAAATTCTTAGACGCCTAGATGCGGAGACGAGCGTGCTTCCGATAGAAAAGTCTAGCTTCTCGCTATATTTTTTTTTTCTTTTTGGTAACGATTTCTTCAGTATTAGTATTGATCGATTATTATGTACATGTTGTATATAACAGTAGATGTAACGCATTAAAATTAATTTCTTATGGATGTGATTATCGCTAGAGTCTTCAGTGATCGTTAATGTAAGGCTCCTATAAACTGATCTTATATGTATTATACAATGATACACTTGTTTTTTTTTTTTTTATACGATGATATGATTATCGTATCGTCTCTCGCGATACGAATGATAGGTTGTGATATTCTCTTAACTTAAGAATCATTAAAAAAAAGATGCGTAAAATGCGGTGACTCAAAGACAAACTATACTGCTATTTGCTCATAATCTTTATAAATAAAGTGTACAAAACATGTAATGAAAAGGCAATTCTTGTTAGTGATAGGAATATTCCGAGTTCTATTTTTTTATATCTGTATAGATTGTTGCATTGTAAAATAAAGTTTATTAGTTTATAAGTATGGATACTATTGCACAAAAATAAAATGGGGATATTTTTATAAAATATATGTGAGATTTGTGTGTTCGTGGAAGTTTATGTGAAGTGTATTATTCTTATTTTTGGAGATCTCGGGGGGAAAATCGAAGGAACACATCTGCGACTACAGCTCGCTAATCTTTCGCAGTGTTTACTCCTCGATAAAACGCTTTACACGTTAATCCATCACTTATACAAAAAGATTATCGCGGAGCGCAGCTATACACGGTAACACATGATTCTTTTTTTTTATCTTACACGAGATTCAACAATGATCGAGTAAAAAAGCCGTCCACGTTTGTTCGACGCGGTAACAAGGGATTGGTAAAATATATAATATGATATAATATAGCGATATACATAATATAATCTAATATAATCTCTAAAATCTTGTCATATAACATAGAATCTGTATATAAATAATAAATAGGAAATAAGGGAGCGGGTCGATTGATTAACTTGGTAAGACTTTAGCACTAAATTACCGTTACGAAGAACATTTATATAGTGGACTATGGGGAAAACTGGTGACTGGACAAACAAGTAGAGTGTGAAGATAAATTGAGAACAGTGAAAGAGAGAGAGAGAGAGAAAGAGAGATAACTAACAATAGACGTGACTATACAGCTGATTCATTTGGCATAATAGTCTAGAGTGGACTTTTTTCTAGCGCGATAGGATACGGTCAGTGAAGATCATCGACCCAAGCGGTGTCTAGTGACTCGATGAGAGTACGGACGAAGGCCATCTCCTTCCGTGCATTTTCTAAGATTACCCGAGGATCTTGAGACGTACATCGCAATACATTCGGTGCCATCACCATCGCAAGATTATTGGCGTCCATTTTAGTACGGGCGACCACCTCGGGTCTAGCGAATATCTGTAAAGTTGTTCAGTATCGTAGCACATGTTCTTCAAAGACGTTTAATGGTGCCAAGTGCTGCTGTTGACTCTTCATATTCTCACCGTGCATTTAGCGTTACATTGTTAACATTGTTATACATATTTACGCTCCGTTTAAAGAGTGCGCGATATTTTGTTCGAAATACGAAAACACGAATTTAGAATCAAGCGGTTGCTAAGCGCACGGTAAAAATAGCAAATTTTCAGCTTTCTCTTATTGAGAATGTATAAAATGGTCTCTTACCTGTAGGAAGCGTATTAGATGACACAGCACACGACGGTTAAGATCTGGTAAACGTTCAACAAGCGCAGCCACATTTGCCGCGGATGCTTCCGGATCGTCATGTCGCATGGACACGCATTCTATGTAAAAGGAATCCGGTATCAACGGCTCGTACAGTTCACGCACCCATAATTTCAACAGAGAGGCGGGCGCATGAGCGTCCTGAGAAGCTGCCAAAATCGCCCCATCCTCAAACCTGTCCAAGCAGGATTTCAATGCACTGACTTCGTCGGCGTCCGCAGATACCCGGAAGATACCCTCGGTCAACGTGCCACCACGCACGAGGACTTGGCGCGTCAGCGTAGTCTGTATCCATGGTAACTCTCTAAGCGGAAAGCGGTCCCTTTGTAAAGCCATAACTTCCGAGAGCGTCGCGCCGAACATAGACGCGCGGAAGATTTGTATCTGTGAGAAAAACACGAAGGACATCATGTCGAACTCTTAAAATCATTACATTATAACGTAAATTGGATTAATCTATACTTGATAATTGATCTTTTAGTAATTATTAAGGCAATGAATTACCCTCGCTTGATCAATATCCTCCACTGTGGCCTTGCGAGGCTGTCGTTTGCCGTGCGCGCCTATCCGCTGCAATCGTCTGCAGGCTACGGTTGCATAATGACTGACTTGCACGTGTATTGGCCACTTGGCGACCTCGGGGAACTGGAAGTTGGGATCGCGATGCCTATTCATGTAGCTATCCAAGTAGGGCTCGAACGTGGCGCTAGGCGGCACGAAAGCCAAACACACAGCCATCAATTCCCATCCGCGTCGCAGGCTCTCCTTCCGCGGATTCTCTGTCGTCTGCCGGCAAATCTGAACGTATAACTCATCCCGCAGAGGCGGCTTCGTAAACGCGGTATTTACAATATCCATAGCGACGCCGTCCAGTGTCATGCCAACATTGGCTTTGCGATCTCCCATATACACTTGAACCAATCGGAATAGATTGCAAGCCTCTCTCTTGAGTAGTTTCTCACCGTCCACCATCGCGAGCATCGGTTGCGGTATGGGATCTTTCGACCAACTGAGAATGTCCCGCACGCTGAACTTCTTTCGAAACAGCAATCTCAATCCTTTTGGTCTGCCGCAATTCAAATTGAGATTGTCCTGTGCGTATTTCTCGATGTCGCCGCCGCCCGTGCTGTCGTCTCTTCGCGCTTCGTCAAGATCAGTGTTATCGACATTCGTTATACCGATACTCGGAATTGAACTTACGGCGGGTATAGAGACTTGTCTCGTAGTCACTACGCTATCTCTCGCTTCCGTCTGAGACACAATATTTGGCGGTGAAGGCAGTCGCGCGGGCGGCCTTGTCAGGGTGTCGGCTGTAGTGTAATAAGTCGCTAAGCCTGCAGTATCGTAATTACCTAAATCTAAAAAAAAAAACGCATAAGATACATTATTTACAATTACTTTTATTCAATAAAGTATAACATATTTTATGCTCTTTAAACAATTTCTTACCTGCGTAATGATCTTCGAGATATTCTTGACTGGAAGAATCACCTTGATTGCTGGCCGCTTCGTCGTCGGCAAATTGATCATCGGAATCGTCATCTCCACCTCTTCCGCCGATACCTTCGCCCCTGCCACCTTCCTCATCCAGAGAATCTTCCCCTTCTTCTACTAATAAAGGATCTCCGAACTTGTAACAACCTATGCATTGTATGAATATAAGAAGAAAAATAATAAAACAAATTCCATCACACAAAGCGCCATCAGACAGATTTTTTATTTATTACCTGATAACTTTGCTTGTTGAATTATATAATGTTGTAACGGTAATAGGTGATCAGCATCAGCCAGAAGATTACCATAAAACGGCGATGGTGGAGGACTGGGATTTCCATTACTTCTCTTCTTCTTGCTATCGTCTCCTTCGGCGTGACTCTCAATTTCTTCGCCTGCGGCACTGTTGCTGCTGCTGTTGCTGCTGTTACTACTGCTAGTGTTACTACTGAGTCTCTGTCTAGATTGTTCGTGGGTCTGACTTATCATCAGATAACGTTCATGCATAGCATCGTCATCTCGTTCTCTTCTTCTAGCCTGCTGCTGTTGCTGCTGCTGCTGATGTAACTGCTGTTGTATCTTTTGCTGTTGCTTCTGCTGTTGCACGAAACTGTAACTGCGACCCAACGGCTGCGGCACACCTTGTAAAGTAATAATCACTTGTATATTGCAAAAGTTATGTGCACATACAGGAAGGTGGCGAAAGAAATATAAAGATTATCTCGCTTACTGTCTAGTGAATTATTACACGCTGTGTTTCGCCTATACTCCTTCTCTCTATCGCGCTCCCGCTCTCTCTCTCGCTCCACCGCTTCGAGACCGCCTCTTTGTTTTGACGAGTTACCACTATGTACGCCAGCGGACCTGCCGAGACTCTTAGCAGGATCGTTTCTCTCAGATAACATTGCACCGTATACGTCCCTGACATTCGCTTCCGAAAGCGACGCAGAACATCCGTGATGCCTTCTACCTATGCTACCCGTGCCATCCTGCGGCTGCTTATTCATATTTCTCGAGTGCATGGAACTCGGATAAAAGGCTGGTGGGTTCGTCTTGTCAAGACTATTGACTCGTTCTCGATGATGCTGCTGCATCTCCCGCTCTCTATCCCTATGGTAACGATTGCTACTATCCATTAAGGAACCATATTTCTCGCCCTGTGATTTGTAACTATGGCTAAGTTGAACCTCAGGCGGACGATATGGTGGCATTTCCTGCCTGAAGACTCGGGATTCCATCAGAGAATCGCGATATGGCGATGTACTCGGCTCGGGACCATACGAGCCTCTACTACTTTCTCTACCTAAAATATCAAGAAATCAATATAATCGAAAGGATAGCTCGCATATAAATAAAAAACAATACAAAAACATAAAAACACAAATTTATTATATATCCTTACCATTTTTACTTTTGTCTAGATCCAAGTTTCCAGCCCTACCTTCGCGTTGCGGGTCAGTAAAAGTCTTCTTCTTAAACAGGGGTGTGCTGGTCGAAAGCGATAGACCAAGTGGCGGTGGTTCTCCCACCAGCGATACAGACTTCTGATTTTTCACGCTTTCGAGTGTCCCGCTTTTGTGGCACCTAGTTTCCAGGGTACCGCTACTATGTTGCCTAGGAGAGGATTGTGCGGCGTTCACCGGCGTTTGCGCGGCCGAACGATGGTGATGCCTATGCGGCGAGTCCAACAAACGATAACTAGTCGACTCCAAGGAAGTCCTACTGTGCGAGACGGAACTGTCGCTGGATCTACCAGAATCCTGTGAATGATTGTGTTGTCTGGTACGTGTCGTAGGTACGTCATGGTGCCTGTGATGCCTGTTATTATGATGATGATGATGATGATGATGTCGTCTCGCGGACGGAGACGGAGAAGGAGGAGAAGTCTGAAGATCGACGCCAACCGTAGAAGTCCGCGTTTTGTTCGCATTACCAAGAGAAAGAGCTTGCTACGAGAGAAAACGTAGCTATGCAAAATCTCAAAATGTCAATATCATCGAAATAAGAAAATTAAATTTACCAATGTCGGAGTCAAATTCGTATTCTCTTGATGATTGAATCGCGTTGATCGACTAACCGAAGGAGTTTGCGTCTGCGTCGAGACGGACTCTTTCTTTCTCGGCTCGGTTACCTTATGATCGGATGTGCTACCACTTGCAGGTTCCGTGTTCTGTTTTAGCGTCTATACAAATATAAGAATATAAGATAAGTTAATGCATAAGATACATTTATAAATTAATGACAATTGATTGCCGACATTAATCTCTATGTATAAAAAAATAGGAAATAAGATATATATATGTATATATATATATGTATGTCTTATAAAACATGACACGAATAAGATTTTACATAACTTACATTATCATTTATGTAAAATAAAATTCCGTGTAACATACTAACATAATCTGCATAATCAATTATATTTAGACACATATAGATAGGTGCCACATAATATAAGTACTTTCCGGAACATCTGGCAATCATATTTTTGTCAAATCTTCAACGAACGAATAACATTATAATGAGAGAAGTTCCATGATAGTAGTGTGCTATAATGTAAACCAGAGTTTTTTCTCCCTGCTGCAAACGTCTATTTATAGCTGAGAAGAGAGCAGACGCGCTTGCACACTTATATCTCCACTTTAAGATACGCAAGTTCTGTAACGTACGTTATTCTGGAGAAACTCACAAATCATTACACACATCTATGAATATGTATACACTCGCGCGCGTGCGTACGTGGAACTCGCAGATTTTATGTGATTCATAAATAAGTACAGATCTCGGCAGATACCAATGGGGGGAGGCACAATTTTATCTAGATTTTATCTGGCTAACTCAATCGATATGACTCACGTCGCAATACCAATATTGAATAAATGTGTCAAATCATATCAAACGATATCGAAATGTTTCTTTTACCTGAAGTTTCGCCAACGGTATGATGTCACAGTCCGTCGGGCGATGCCACACGGTCTTCTGAGACGTTGCGTTATAATAATAAAACCGCGAGGTATTCTGATCGAACAGCTCCCACCACTGATTGTTGTCCGTCTTTTTCCTACAAATTATTAAAGGGGACGTGTACTACATATCGCAAGAACTGGCGACTTAGTACTTTCTCTAAGATAACTTTCTCTAAAGTAATAACAATGATATCACTTCGAGATACATACAATTAAATTAAATGGATATAATTGAATGTAACTTCGAGGCTATAGTTATAATGGCTAATTATAACTAAGCATTAGAGATACTGATTCAACCTCGAAAATATATTATCTGCAATAAATAAATGTATTAGCAATAGAAAAACGAACATGTTTAGGATAATACTCTAAAATTTAATGTAATAAATTAATGATTTCATATCAACGAAACAAGTTTCAACCTCACTCGGTTTTCTTCAGCCATAATTCGTTACATAAATAAAACATAAATAAAACGCGAAATATAAACATCACGCAAATAAAATTAAAATGGTATATAAACTTATAGAGTCAAAGGAGGTCGATACAATGCAAATTAAAAGAAATAAGTTAATAGTCATTGTTGTCAAAAAATAAACATATTATCTGATTCAAAGAGACACAGATTTATCGCAAGAAAACATTTCGAGGCTGTCTCTTTTAAATTATTATTATTCAATTATAGAKGTGAGACACTCTGCATGAAAACTATCCAAGAATCGATACAAGGGAATAGCTTACACAGGTACACCCGGCGGCGGATCCCATACGCATTCTCCCGTGGTCAGGTTCGCGTACATGTGTTCCTTCGTGCGTGGCTCTATGATCTCCACCCACTCCATCCTACTGTAATTGTCAGCCATTAAAATTCTATCTCGGGGGGAGGGAAGCCTCGATTCTCCCGCGATCGCGAATCTATCGGATCCTAAAATAACCGGCGACAAGGCATTACACCTTGCGCAACGACTCTAAGTCACTCTTTCGCCTCGAGCTTTCACTCGTTCACGGGCTACTCGCGCGTTCGAGATAGTTTTTTTTTCGTCACTCGACGAGGTACATACGTTATTGACACGCGTGTACATATACTTCGACGATAAAATCGTAAGACGGGATCGATATGTCAATGGCGATCCCGAGTGCGAGACACCGACGGAAATATCGTCGCGATGCAACGGAACCAACGCAACACCGTAGCCTCCATTTTTTATTTACATTCACCGCATCTCACGACGTTCGGGGGACAACGTCGACGACACGATCCCCCATGGGGGGAATTCGGAATACAACGGGTGGGAAGGGAAACGTGTCGCGCGATATCGAGGTACGTGTGCGTTTTAAAACGGATAACGACGACGGCTACCGGGGAACCTAATTGGAACGTCGTAACGGCTCCGATCTCGGGAGGGGAAAAAAATCGCCTTCGCCGAACGGGGGTGAGGTGAAGAGGGGGTTGGAAAGAGACCGAGGTCGTACGAGATTCGCGGTGCGCGAGGACGGAGGCCGACGAGGCGATGATAATCGAGGGCGAACGAAAGAGGGTGTTTTCGCCCGACCGTCCGTCCGTTCCTTCGTGCGCTCGTCGCACTCCACCCTGCCCTGACAGATCCCGCAAATTGATAGGAATGCTGGGCCGCGATACAACGAGAGAGGCCGTCTGATGTCATGCTGGCCGTTTAATTGGCTGAAATAGGCCGCGAAGACCTATTCGCGCGTGGATCGCGAGCGTACGTGCGGAATAGCGCCCGCGCGCGCGCGGGGAGAGGGAGGGAAGGAAGGAAGAGAATGGAGCAGATGGCGAGAGGAATAAAGAGGGAAGAGGAACGGAGGCGCGGTACCGAGAAGAAAACGCGTACAGCGGTTGACGCGAACGAGACCTGAAACGCGAAACGTGCGCGTGCGAGGAAGCGAGCGAGAGAGAGAGACCCGCCCAATCGCGACGGCGGCTAACTTCAGCGCGAAAGCGTCGCGAAGGAGCGAGGCGGAAAATCGCGCTCGGTTATCATAAAGGCGATGGCGGATTTTTCTCTCCTTCTCTCACGGTGCCTGTTTCTCTCCGTTTTGCTGCACGGGAAAAGAACGGACAGACAGGACGGAGAGACCAAAGTGCAAGACGGAGAAAGAAAGAGAGGGAGAAAACTGGGACGGGTGAATGTAAAAAAAAATTCACTATCGATCTGCGGAGCACCATCGGTCCCGTGCCGTGTGTGTGCGCGCGTATGTGTGGCGCGACGGCCGCGTTTTCCCTAGAGCAGCGAGACTCGCTGCACCTGCGGGTGCAGCGGAGTGCAGTTAAGGGACAGGCAGGTTTCCCCTTCGCCGAGGCCTTACCCGTCGGATGCCATCTCGCGTGTCTTCGACTGGCTCGCCGCCGCCGCCGTCGCTCCCTCCGGCCTCGTCGTCGCCGCTGCGGATGTCGTCGTCGTCGTCGCTGTCCTCTCTCTCCTCGTCACCGTCGTCGTTGCAACGCGCGACGAGTGCGGCGCAGCGCGGTGCGCTACCGCGCTCCGCTCTTCCACTCCACTCCGGTGGTCTCAAACCACCCTGCCGCTACCCTTCGGCACCGTCACCCTCGTCGACGATCACCACTCGCTTGACACTTCTCACTGTGACGATGATGACACTCGGATGTCGCAACGTCCCATTTCCGCGAGCGCGAGCAGCGACGCGACCCCTTCATGGCAGCCTCGCGGCGGCCATCTTTTTTCTTCTGTTTGGTTCGTGGTTAGTTTCGCCGTTCCGCTGCGCCGCCAGCACTCCCCGCGGACAGTGACAAAAATTCACTCTCGCACGTCGGTAGACTACCCTCTCCCTCCCGCTGGTTCTTCGCGAACTCTCGCGCGATCGATCGAGCGATTAATCGAGCGACTGTGTGCCCGTTACGTTGCCGATTGTAGATAATTGTAGAAAACGATTGAGTCTCGATTTTTTGTTTTCATGGCACTCAGTTCCCTAAAAATGAAACTGACTGGGATCAACTCGACCCGAAACAATAGCTGATGTAAACAATAACGAAACACAAAGAAAATAATGTATGATTACAAACATCGCTTAATTTTGTTCGCCGAGGATGCTGGAGTCGTCTGTAATATCGACCAAATGTACTTTTGTACTTTTCTGTTTTCTTCTCTTTGCTTATAAAGAATGAAAAATCTTTTTCCCAAATAAAAGAAAAAATGCAAATGTGGGCAAATACAAATTAATACAAAAAATATAAAAAAGTTTTTTAATTACAATTTCCTGTTACCTGACTTAACCTAATCTTGGTTATTTTATTGCATGATATAAATGATTTTAAAGGTTTATTTTTTATTCCTGCACTCTCTGAACTGGTACAATACACATGGTGCAATAAGTTATAAATATATATTTAATGATAAGTTAATAAACATATATATTTACTTCACTTCAACTTATTGTACCGTGTAGGAGTTCAGAGAGTGCAGGAATAAAAAACAAATCTTAAGTATATAACCAAATTAAAAGTATTTGCCTACATTTGAATAATACATAAAAACATTATAAAACCTTAAGTTTATGATATTGAATTATTTCTTCCAAAAGAAATAAATAGAAAAGTACGATCTATCTAACTGTACGCTCTGACTGTACGCTATCATTTATGCGATATATAGGATTTTCTCACATTCATTTAGGTATTTTCTCTTATTTTGAAAAAGGATTTTTTAATTCTGTATAAAGAAAGCAAGAAAAATAGAAAAATAAATGTGTATTTAGTCGGTAATACAGACAACTCCAGCATCTTTTTAAGATCCTAAAGTTATCTGTTTTACCGACATTTTTTAAAATTTCTTCTAATTACCTTTCTAGATTTGAGATTACATGAAAGGACAATACTATGCTTTCAGAAATGAACTAGAAGCTTTAGTATAAGAGAAACAAGATTAAAAAGATTTATGAGTGCGAGCGCGTGAAACGTTAATGAAATGTTGATTTAGTGGGTGCTTTCCATTTAGGGCCAATTTCACCAACGTCGGTTAGAATAACCGACGGTTAATTCCAATGGAATTGTCCAATCGCATTTGTCTTTGATCAGAATGAACCAATCACGATTGACACTTTAACCGTCGGTTAGCTTAACCGACGTTGGTGAAATTGGCCCTTAGTGACACAAGTCGACACAAACATCGTTCTATCTTTCTTGGCATTCATTAAGTAACAAAGACAAAACGATACTTGTGTCTACTTGGCTGAATTCGTTTATGCAGTCACTGCTGCAGAAGGTATCATTTTATCTTTGTTTATGTCCAATGAACAATGAAGATAAAATGATGCCTTCTGCAGCAGTGACTGCATAAACGAATTCATCCCTTGTGTCACCAAATGGAAAGTATTTCCATTAGATAGTAATGTTTTCTTGTCGCATAAATCGTATAAGCACTGAAATATAATAATACTGGAACGTGCGCGGGCGCTAGTGTCGTGAAATGACAAAGAGGATCTTAAGTGGTATCTTTGTCTCTTTTTAGTACAATCTGGCCAAAAGTTTCATTGTTAACATTTATTGGATACACGTAAACATATTTTATAAACGAGACTGTACGATCCCTACTATCGTTTACCACACATGCGTAGTATAGCTTAGAGAAGGCTAAAGATACCACCTTGGATGCTCTCTCTCGGATCACACTTATTCATAGGGTCGCGCTCGTTCCAGTATTATTATATTTCAGTGCGTATAAGTGCATTTCAGGGCCAATTTCACCAACGTCGGTTAAGCTAACCGACGGTTAAAGTTAGCAGGGCGGCCAACTTATCATACTTAACCTTAAATTTCAGTGGGTCGTATTCACTGAAGTTCAGTGATCGTATTAGATAATACTGTAGTATCAGATAATAATAGTATTACATCGAAAGAAGTTAAACATTTTATTATATAAATGTACAGTGTTTTAGATAATAAAATAATAGATACAGTGTTTTATATAATAAAATAATATTATATATATAAACTTAAAAATAAATAAATATATTAATTATAAACGTCTTTGCAGAATAAAATATGCAAAGGCAAAAAAATTTTACTGACGCAGAAAAAAGAATTTTATTAGACTTGATATTTTTACAACGTGATGTATTAGAAAATAAAGAAAGTGATCGTTCAATACTTGTAAAAAAAGATCAAGCATGGGCTGACATCACTAAACAATATAATGTAACAAATGCAACAAATCCTCGGTCAGAAAAAGCTTTACGTTACTGTTGGGATAACATGAAAAAAGCAGCAAGGAAATATTGTGCGACTTTAAAGCGTGAAAGTTATAAGACAGGTATTAATTTTTTAAAGAATATTAATAAAACAATCTCTTATAAATTATTATATTTGTAGGTGGAGGATTAGCAAATGTTTCACAAAATAGTTTATTAGAGCGAGTAAATGAAGTGATGGGTGATACATCAGTATATGGATTGGTGAATTCTTTTGATTCTGATGGCATAAATGACAAAGAAAACATAGCAAATATAGAATGTATTGACGAAGATAATGAAAATGATCCAAAGGAAGTTTTTTCAGTAAGTTATATATTTTTTGTTATTGTAATATGTTAGATTATTCTACTTAATAAAAAATATTAATTTTGCAAAAATTAAATTTTTTTATAGTATCTAATGGAAAATAAAGAAATTACTAACTGGAAATCTTGGGATCCAGAAAAATTAAAATCAGAAATAAGTACACCGTTGAAAGATGAAGACTCTACGCAAACATCATCATCGGATAATACATATAAGAGAAGAAAATATAATAATCAACACTCAAAGAAAACATTAGATGAAGTAAAGACTGAACTAGCAAGTACTTTAGAAGAAAATGTAGAAGAAAAAAATGAGTATGAGAAGGAGGTTTTGAAAGCTAAATTAGAGAAAGAAAAACTTAAAATCGAACTATTAAAAATACTTATTGAAAAAGAAAAAAAACCAAACGAATTAGAAGAAAAAAGAACAATTTTTATACTATAAGTTAAATATTACGAACATAGTTTTTCAAGACTATCAATATTATATATTTGTTGATTTTAAGTTCATGTTCTTGTTATTCATTTATTTTAAATATTTATTTTTGTTTCTTATTTACATTTAAAGATCTTGAAATACATAAACATATCCATAGTTAAATCAAACTTTTTTTTTTACGCATTTTTAGTATTTCAAAGCAGATTAATAATTTAACGTTTTCACAAAATTTTCACGTTTTAAAGTTGCATAATATTTTGCTTTTTGTTATGTTGTGTGCATGTTGTCCTAAAGTAAATTAAAACAGGCACATACTTAAATGGTCTTATCTATGAAGTAATAAAAAAAGAAAACTTTTATTATCTCTCAGAAAAAAATGTGATATTTACATTATATGTGTTATAGATAAGATATGTTAACTTTATTTTGTTTTAAAAGTTCTGTGCATATAAGAAGAAAAAGATATATGTTGCTTATTTTATTACTTTATGAAAATAAGTACAAAACATAAAGTATAAAATAGAAAGATACACATCTTTTATTTACTTTACAGAAATAAGTACAAAGTATAGAAATAAGTACAAAGTATAGAAATAAGTGCAAAATATTAGTACATATATTATTTTATGCTGTATTTTACAATGCAAATTGTAAGTACAAAATGTATGCATAAAGTTTTAAGAATACAAAATAAAATTTCTATGAATTATAACAAATTATTTTTTATTTTAATTAATGAGTTTTTATTAGATAAAAATGTTCGCCTATACTTTAATATAAATACATATTGATAATCAACCCTATATATTCATAAAATTCTTTGTACAGTGTTGCTTTCTAATTTTTCACGTGTTCAAAATTAACCTGTTATTATTTTAAAAAGTTTATTATAATATATTAAAATATATATTCTTTTGACTAATAATTATCATCGTTACCTCTCAAAATATTCCATCATTTTAAGTCGTGCATCTGTAACATTTCTGTTAGTATCATTTATATTCTGCATTAATGCAATAGTATTATTATATGCTTCGGGATTAGTTCTAATTTCCTCTTTATCTTGTTGAATAATATTGTGTAACACTGCTGTTGCAACAATAACAGGAAGCATTCTTTCAGGTGTATGAAAACGTGTTCCAATGGACAAAATTGGAAATTTCCTCTTCCAAATACCAAAAAAACGTTCGATTTTTGAGCGCGTTCTAATTTGAGCTTCATTATAGAGATGCTCTGCAGCTGTTGACGGATATTGTAATGGACACATAATATATGATAGGTTTGGATATCCGGAGTCTGCTATAAGTACACTGTCACCAAATGTGCCTGCTTCAAACAAACTTTTTATTCTTGAATGATTGAAAATGGTGGAATCATGCGTAGATCCTGGCCAACGTGCAACAATATCTATGACTTCTAATCTTGCATTAATGACAACTTGTACATTAAAGGAAAACCAACCTTTTCTGTTTCGATATAATTCACTCTCTTTTCCACCTATAATGTTAGAGAAAATTATGTGATTAAAGATTATATTTATATATATTACGTACATTCTATTTACCATATGACTGTATTTTTATATGCGTGCAATCCATACAGCCAATAGTTCGAATAAATTTGGCAGTTTGATAAAATTCCTCTTCATTTTGACGAATTTCTTCAGGCGATAATGGGAGTTTTATGAACTCTTGTCTTAATGCAGCAATAGCACAGGATACACGATAAACAATTCTTTGAGTACTAGATGTACTAATACCACAAAAATCGCCAATAACTTGCAAAAAGGATCCTGTTGCATAGAAGCGCAGAGCAACTAACAGTTATATGATAGGTGGAATAGCATCATTACTGTCAAAAAACAAGAAAAAAATTAAAATATTGTAGAAAAAAGTTGTATTTATATTCATTAATATTTTGTATATTATTTTTTACTATTTTATATATATATATATACATTTCTTCATACATACCAATCGGTGTTTTGTCGAATTTTATTTTCCACCTTTTTTAATAACATTATAAAATTATTTTTTGATAATCTAAATCTGTTTTTGAAGTCAACTTCGTCTAATATCTCAATATAATTTATACGTGGTTTGATTTGACGTGGCCTTCGAGGCTTTTGCAAATTACAACCGGCAAGTTCATCAAAAAATAAAAAGTTAAAAATGTCATTCATTTTTTATTATGGCACACTATTATATATACACTGTAACACACACTGTGTTAATAATACAATTTTTAACTTTTTCCGGTGTATAATACTATTTGATGCTATAATACTAACTAATACGATCACTGAACTTCAATGAATACGATCTACTAAAATTTGAGGTTAAGTATGATAAGTTGGCCGCCCTGCTAACTTTAACCGTCGGTTAGCTTAACCGACGTTGGTGAAATTGGCCCTCAGTCGGTAAAATAAGATCCCCGTCGGAGTTCGGTCTCTGGTTTAGCATCTCCAAAATTAATATATCCGCATTTGGACCTCTGATACAATCTCTTTATTATCGACTCGCGTAAGATCTCATTATTATCAACGCGCATGTGATTAATTGATAATTATCTCTGAAAAGAAGAATAATGTACAACGTAAAAAAAGAAATGAAATAAAAGAAAAAAATATTTTTTATTTCTATTTTTTACAAATTATATTAAATAGTACATAGTTATATTAAATATGAGTTCCATGTTGTTAAGTCTCGATTTCACCTAAGTAGATTTGCTTGTCGCTAGACCCCGAGCACACTGAAACAAATGCAACATTATTATTTGTCGAAATAAATTAGAAAATATACACATTCCCAGAAATGGAAGTTACTTGTAATGCCGTTTTATTCTCGTTACTTTTTTCAATAAATAATGCATAATGATAACGAATTATCTTTCAAAAGTAATTGTTTTTTAATCCTGGTGTTATTTTTACCATTATGAAAAGTTGTAAAGTCATTTCCAAATTATTATCATAAAACATGGTAAAGGTAACGACGTTACAAGTAACTTCCCATCTCTGAACATTCTTATATAAAATATACAATCCTCTATATTTATATAAGAGGTTTTATTACGAATCATCCCATACCTATAGGTTCCTTTGGATGGAAATCAATGTCGTTTACAGATCCATTATGCCCTGGCAATTTATACAATATTCTACGACTCGTAGTATCCCAGATATAATGAAATCGATCCGACGATCCCGCCGATACTTTGCTACCATCTGGTGACCATGCACATCTCAGAAGATTCTAAAAAGAACAACCTGTGTAACTCCCCAGCGTCTGATGTTTTTTTCTTCAAGCTATTATAGACGATATTCGTAATCCTTGTGTTCACAATGCCAGAAATCTGTCTAAGATCTCGGATGGAGAGAGAATTGATCAATCGCACAATTCGGCCAATTGACCAATGATCTCGGATTGATTTCTGGCATTGTGGACACAAAATTCAAAACCATTTTAAATGATGTTTTAAGATGCAAAATCATATTAGCATCATAAGACATTGCTCAAGATAATTTTGAAATAATAAACTAGATATACCAATCATAAATCAGAATAAAATTTAAAAGACACCTTTTCGAAATTATGTTGATGTCCAGACAATATCTTCACGCAGCGCTCGTAGGGCGCAAATGGTCTTACGTCCCATATCTTTAATGTGTTATCCATAGCATTGGAAAGTATGTAAGATCCATCGGGACTGAGGCTCAAGCCGGTAATGGTGTCGGTGTGTCCTTTCAGTTTATAGAGCACTGCGTTCTTTCGAAGATCCCACATCTTTATGTCATTATCAATGCCACCACTGATCACTTGTTCTGCCGTATCATTGAACGTCACTGCAGTAACCTAGTAGTAGTAGTAGTAATAGTAGTAACAAAAGTTTGTACATAGACACGTTATTCATATTATTCCATGAACATACAAAATATCAGGACAAAGCACAAAGTATCTTTTTGGATTAGAGAAATCAAATCTGAGAGATAAAGGGAGAAATCCATCATGATCATCTTGGTTCCTAGATCCAAGGCACGTAGTGACTGTTCCTGAATAAGTGTTAGTATTAGTGTTAGGCTCTGAGCACAAGAAAGGAATAAGAATAAATATTAAATATTACTCAAGTTTAAAATCAGAATTTAAGATGTCTCTTATTGAGATTGTCTAAAAGATGTCGTAAAGACATTTAAAATTCTAATTTTTAAACTTTGTGTATAATATTTAATATTTATTCTTATTCCTATTGTGTGCAGGGTCTTAATGTTAGTGCATCCTGCTTGTATTGCTGTCCATTGCTGCCATTTTGGCTTCTGCATTTTTGTCCAATATCTCCTACTTCACTTTTCTTCAATTGTGCTCTGTTCTGGTATTTCATATTAATACGTTTATGTATTAAATATTTTTACGGTACCTGATATGTGTTGTTCAACGTATAGCACTGACCCCGTTTCCTTGGATCCCAGATACGTATCGTACTGTCGTCACTGCCCGAACAGAGTAACGTAGGTCCTCTTCGTGCGCCTGATACAGAATTTACGAACGAAGTATGGCCCTTCAGCTTTTTAATTCGCGTGCCAGCTACTATATCCCACAAACCCAGTGTCATGTCTGTGCTGGCTGTGTATAAGTGATTACCATCTGGACTGAAATGTAATTCCATCACGGCACCACTGTGTCCGGTCATAATGCCAATATTTTCACATTCTCCGTAGACATTCCAGATGACTGCAAAGTTGCAATACTTCAATTAGATGAAATAATTAAAATCCAAATATGTCAATTCAAGCTTTGCAAAAACACAAAACATACAGATTTGTCGATCAAATCCCGTGGAAGCGAGATATTGTCCCTCCGGATGAAATTCTATGGAGAAAATATCTCCTTGGTGTCCCTCGAGCAGCATTATCATCGACATTAAAGAAGACGTCCGTGGTGGCCCCTTTAAAATTTTATTACATGCACAAACGTCGTCTTCCAAGAGACACATACTTAAGGTTATACTTACGCTTTGCACAACCGCCTTCTCTCTGCTGCTGAAGACAACTTCATTCTTGGTCCTTTTCGACGCAGGGACCAATGCCAGAATATCATCCCCTTTTCTTTTATCCAAGATTGGCATGTTAATGGAATATCAATTCAATTTCAAGCGCTCTCCAGACACTTATTTACCCGATTTCAACCGCGTCGCAAGTTGTCGCAAGTTCCGAATACATACAATAGTAAGATGCATTACGCATACTATAGATAAATGCGCGCATGTGCGTTGCGTGAAACGGAACGCACCTGTACAATCTCCCATGTATTTGAGAAGGGGGATAGTTTGTGGCGCCTTCGCACAACCGACAAAATAAAGCCAGCGGCACTTTTATTAGAAATTCTGCCTTCTGTTTGATGCAATTTTAGTAATTACTAAACGTAAGCAATCGAGCAGGAAAACAAGCATCTGCCGCTGGCTTCATACACGGAGACTGTGGCTTAGTTTCCACCGAAGCCTTTTATTCGCACCTAGTGCGACGTAGAATCAAATTTAAATCGATGGAAATGCAATAGACCATGGGAATGAGAGTGGGCTATTGCATTTCCATCAACTTAAATTTGATCCTACGCCGCATTAGGTGCTTAAGCCCGTATCAGACTAGAGATTGAGATTGGATTGAAATTTAACCAATCAGAAGAAAGAAAACCAATCTCAAGTTTAGTGAACTTTGCTTTGATTGGTCAAAATCTAATCTAATCTCAATCCCAATCTCTAATCTAATACGGGTTTTAAGCCCGCTTAAAGCGATGTCTACAATGGTCGCGTTCAGCAGACTCAACTGTTGCAGAGCGGATCCGTGAGCGCTCGCTGCTATTGGATGATCTAGAAGAATACACCAATAGCAGCAAGCGCTCACGGATCCGCTCCGCAACAGTTGAATCTGCTGAACGCGACCAATGAGATTTTAAGCCTTAAGCTGTAAGAATTTCACCAATCACAATCGAATATGAAAAGAATAATCGACTATGATTGGTCAATTTCTTGCGACTTAAGGCTTAAATTGACTGCGTTCAGCAGAAAAAGCAGCTTAGTAAGCGCTTTGTGCTGATTGGATTATACTTTTAGATCTAAATTGAGATAGGATTATTCTTCTACATCTAAAAATATAATCCAATCAACGCAAAGCGCTTACTAAGCTGCTTTCTCTGCTGAACGCAGCCATTGGACGCGTTCAAGTCGACAAAGCAGCTAGCCTGCTCGCCAAGCGGTTGAATATGATTGGTTCTTGCTTATAGATCCAACCAATTATATTATGCGTGGGCTACAATGAGTAGTAGCAGTAAGCAGCGTCTACAATATGCGGAGTAAGGTTGGTTTAATA
Organism: Cephalotes varians; assembly: GCA_037157785.1. Classification (NCBI taxonomy): domain Eukaryota; kingdom Metazoa; phylum Arthropoda; class Insecta; order Hymenoptera; family Formicidae; genus Cephalotes; species Cephalotes varians. Next base: position 121,226 of record JANQDE010000050.1, on the reverse strand, counting down.
AGTAAGAGTAAGAAATTGACCAATCACAGTCAACTATTCTTCTTACATTTGACTGTGATTGGTCAATTTCTTATTCTTACTTCTTAAACCAACCTTACTCCGCATATTGTAGACGCTGCTGTATGGATGAGGCTGTAAGAGTAAGAAATTGACCAATTACAATCAACTATTCTTCGTACATTCGACTGTGATTGGTCAATTTCTTACTCTTACAGCCTCATCCATACTGCTACTGCTCATTGTAGACCATGTATTAAATCGCTCGGCGAGCAGGCAAGCTGTTTCATCCGGCTTGAACATGGCTATTCTCATTGTAGACATCGCTTTTCGAGAACATTCTAAAAAGCATTTGCGCATGCGTGTTGCGTAGGGCCTGACCGTTAACGCCTTCGTCGATTAGTTTTCTTACGACTGTCGATTAGTAAGGAAGGAAGAAGTTTCTATATATTCATGTTAAAAATTACAATATTACATATTGTAAAAATGATAATGTCAAGTGTGGACTTATCATTAATTAAATATATCCAGATATTGGCAAAATCTGATGTGTCGAAAGAAGATTTAACTGATAGTATCGCATAGTTTCAAGGTAAATATTTTGTATATTTTGTAATTAGTATAAAATAATATATAGTAATGTGTTGAATTTTGTTGTACAGACAGTTAGTGAAGTTCGATTTAATTTACGCCGATTCATCCAAAAAAATTTACGAATGTTGCAAAAGAAGTTGGAAAAATATTTGAAACTTTTATAAAAATGTTGATTAAATGCACGATTATGGAGGAAATGGAATATTTTTTTATTAACGAACGTATATTAACGAACTAAAAAAACAATCGGATATAGAAGATTCACTGAATTAACTGCCTCTACTGTCGCGCATGCGCTGGAAAAGCGGTTCGTCTAACGACACTTAACGGTCGTTGAATTCAATGTGGTCGCCATTTTAACTTTTGCGCAGTCTCGTACAGCACGTGACGTGGCTGTATTTGTGCCGGTCTCTCGATTTAGCGTGTAAAAACGCTTGTTCATTGTGCTCGGCCGTTCAACATCGCGGCAAATTGTGTTGATCATCTCCAGAATGATCTTCAGTGTCCTTGCGCAAAAACGTTACAACTAAGCAACAATCTGTATAGCTGCGTAAGCAGTTCGAGCGGGGCGGACATGTTTTGTCCTGTTTCGAATGTTGCATCACCTAAAATTTTTGGGAGGGACCTATCCTTTATGCATCGTATTGATTTTATGGTTCCATGGACTTCCTGACCTACTTGATTCCCCCATACCTAGGGGATCACAAGCCATCCAAATAAGAAGAAGCAATAGCCTGTGGAACGTTTCGCAAGGTAAATAATAAATATCTGAAATATGAGAACTTGTGTCTTCGGTTGTTCTTCAGGAAAAAATGCTCCACGTCATGCATTCCCAAAAAAATGATTTCAAAATTTGAACATGGAATCATTAGAGGACCAAAATAAAATTAAGAAGTTAGGAATATAGGCATTTTCCTGAGGAAGATTACAGCGGTTCTGTAACAGTATTATTACACTTTGCAGGTCTATTTGTAAATACACAACATATATCCGAATTAATTGATGACTTTGACTGTAATATAGAACATGTAAAACAACATGAAGAACAAGAAACATGAACACAGCTATATATGATTTTGCAAAGAAAGCATGAAGAAGTATGGCCCAACATGATATATAATTGCAACAGACGCAAAAAATTAATACAATAACAACAAAGAATAAAAAATATTGAAAAAGCATTGGACATACAAGCTAAAGCAGGACATGTGAGACCTTATTTTGGACAAATTACTTGGAAAGCCTTATTAAGTCTTGAAGCTAGAAAATTATGCGATGCAATTGTTAAAATTAAGAAAGCAAAAGAGCTTTAAGAAGACGGCTAGAAAACAAAACAAATCACAAATAATACAATTACATACAACATGAATATATTAAAAGGATGGATCAGTACATGTACGGCAAAATTTTATAAATATGCTTGTAAAGAACAATGGTATAGCATCACAGGTATTTTTCCTAAAATTTTTATCAAATTTCAATAACTCTTGCTATTCTATTTCCACCTCTGGTATCTATTATATAACAAAATGTTTATTATTTGAAAAAATCTTTTAAAATTTGAACTTTTAAAGAGATTTCTTCTTTATTGTTTCACATTTTTATTAAAATGTATTGAGGTTTATTTTTTTACAGAAATTTTAAATCTGATTTTTTTTGAATACATTGTTTTATCATATCTTTTTCACATAGAAAACTTTGAATTTTTATGGATTTTCTTATTCTTGCATACTTTTTTGAACTTCTTAAAATAAAATGATGTGTATTGATTTTTTCAATTTGTTTCTGACATTTAAATTTCAATCTAGTTTTTTTAATGCATTTTTCATATCTTTTTACCTCTGGACAATTTTCTGGATATTTTTTTCTTTGATTTTTTTGTGATTGCATATTTTATTGGTACTGAAGAAAGATTTTTGAATTTGACTATTGTTATTTTCACATGATTTGTTTGATTCTTTCAGGAAAGAAAATAATACATTATTAAGTGCTATGAGTGCTCTTCTAGTAATTATTTTGGCAAAATGACATAAAAAAACTCATAAAATGAACTTTCTAGAAATTAAAATTCATAAACATATAATACTAAATGTTTAGTGAATTGGATATGGATCATTGAAGGAGCACTATATTTATGGCTTATGATGCAAAAAAGTGTTTCCTTCTTTAAATTTAAGATTTCTTCATCAAGATCTTGTAAAAAACTTTGCCAAATTAAGAGATAATCATAAGCACAGAAATGATAATCCATCTTTGTATCTGTCCATTTTTTAAAACACTTTTAAGGACAAATTTGACCCAGGCGTTATATTTCATCCAGTTGTATGAAAAATAATGATAGAACATCACTATCACTTGTTAAGATGTTCTTTACAGAAATTACTGAAATTGCCGAAGAAGAAAAAGACGAAGAAATGAATGTACAGACTGAATATACAGAATCTTGTACATCACTAGCGACTGAATGTGATATTTATGTTGCACAAAATAATAAATAATATTTTGATGAATAAAACTAATGCAGTATAAAGAATGTATACAATGTTTTCAACACGAAAGTATCTTGAAAACTATACAACATGCATTACAAATAACAGAATTGCAAGTTGTGAATTTCTGCTATGAAATAAAGAACAAAATTGAGAAGCATATTATACTTGAAATTGTTTTCAAAAATTTTGAAAGAGTATGAAACTTCATTTATAATAAAACAAAGAATCAATGAAATACAAAAATGCAAAATGAAAGAAATAGTTTGATTTGCCGCTAAAAGAAAGAATTATTTCACTTCCTGAAGGAGAAAATGTAAGTATTTTTTGTATCTTATATATTTTTAGAGTAATTATTTTTTTACACGACAGTTTTTATACAGTTTAAATAATTATAATATTTTTACAGAAAAAGCAGCCGACGACGTAATCTACCGCAACCGATTGACCTCGTTTTTTTGTATGGCATAACCACGTGAGCATCAAATGGTCTCGTTAAATTGTTTAATCAATAGCGACAAAACGTAATGTACGATTAATTACTTTAATTACTTTAACCCCTTAACGCGCACTTTTTTTTGAAAAAAATTGTCCAAAAAAACTTACTAATTTTAGAAAATATTCCAGTATATGTGCACAGCAATATATATTATGAATTTTATTTATTAATTTTTTATTACCTGTGTATATTCAAATGTGAATATTATAGTAACCTAAAATACAATGTTGCTCGAGTTATCTCGAGCATGCATTTCTGCACGTATAGCTTGTTCAAGATAACTCTAGCATGCGCGTTAAGGGATTAATTACTTTTCTTGTTGTGTCCCATGTAATATTTTATTGAAAAATTTGCACAATCAAATATTAAATAGTTGTTGGAATTGATTCCTTTCGGGGACTGCATTGACTGTATCGGAGAGTGCTGGGACTGTCACCTTAGATGACAGAATCCGCTCCGATGATATTCTTTGAAAGAAATTGTGCAGTTTCTTCAATAAAATCACGTTTCATCGAAAGATGAAACTGTCGCTCTTAACTTGATCTATTGCCGATCGATTGATCTTGATTTTTATAGCGTAACCACTTGAGCGTTAAATGGTCTTGTTAAATTGTGTTTAACGTCAATGCGTACTCTAGTTTTTTTAAGCGTGTTCTAGTAGCATAGCGTATTCTTTTTAGATACATGTATTATAAAATATTTTAGTAATTGTATAGAAACCAAGGATCGGATTGATCGAATTATTCAAACGCGATTAGTTAATTCTCTTTTTGAGAGAATCTAGGATCGATTTTTAGCACCGTGCCTTGGTGTCTAAGCATCGAATATGATGCTAACTCCATTTTGACCAAATAGGCTCTTTCCTATGAGACTGACACAAATACTGAAATATTTTTCTTATAATACATATATCTAAAAACTAGAGTTAACGCTTATCTTAAAACCATTTGAGACATTACTGAGTCTCTCAGCTTCAAGATTGATCGAAAAAAATTTGAAAAATTTGGCATGGAAGATTAACGCTAGAAGTTACATTTTGGATTTCTCTATACAAATCGCGAAAAAAATTTTTTAATAATTCTGATCGAAACCTACAAAACAGTGAATATTTCGAAAACTAGAATCGATCAAAACGAGTCATTTCTTATGACACATTAATTAAATTTAAATGTGACAATTTTATTTTAATCAGTTTTCTTTCTAGTCTCAAATTTTATTTTTTATGTACTATATACTGAATAAGTATATGAATATTATAAGCTATATATACAGGGTGTTTCAGAAATGAGATCTGAGTCGTATTGGCGGCATGAAAGGAATCAAAGGGAATAAAGAAGTTTATACCATTTTGCAATTTTTGCAATAATTAACGAGTTATTAATTATTAATTATTAAAAATCGCCATGTTAGGCTTTATCGCCTATCGCGCGCCTAACAATTTTGATTGCTGTGCGCATACTTTAGGCGGTAAGCCAGACTAATATGTTGATTTTTAATAATTCCTAAATTAATAACTCGTTAATTATTGCGAAAATTGCAAAATGGTATAAGATTTTTTTGTTTCTCTTGATTTTCCACGTGTAAGATTCACAGAAATTGTTATTCCAAAAAAAGAATTTTTATTTGTCAAATTTTATACTTATTTCTACAAATTTACGCTTTTAGATTCCCGGACTTACAATGATATTATGAGTTTAAGTAATTGCATTTGAGGAATTCGAGGAACTGTTGTTGCAGTTCAAGAGTTCCTCTTTTATAGGGCTAAAAAATAGTTATCTTGTTATTCTAGAAAGTTTGAAGGTCTAGATTATTAATATTGGTTATTGGAGACTGTTTTTTATGGTTTATGATAGGAAAGAATTCGGAGAGAGAGTGATTTTGTTAGTCATCAGAAATTGTTCGTTTCTTATCAACTAGGAATACTATGAGTTTTTCTTATTCTAAATGATTGCTTAATTCTAAATTCCTGAGGTGACTATGTGGACGATGGTCACACCCTCTTTTTTTTTTCTAAATATAGAGGGAAAATGCTTTATGCAGATCCCTCCGCTCTACCCTAGTAAGCTCGGACCTCCGTCCTGATCCCTAGAGGCCAGAACTTCAGACCTTACCTGAATAATCGTGAATTTTGTTTTCTTTCGTTAACTGACTGATTTTTTTTTAAATCTTCGTCTGCGGCTTCAACTTTTCGGAATCGTTAAGCTGTCATCGCTTTCGCCTAACAGTAATTATGTTGACAATGGATTCCGACTTGGTGCGTCGACGTGGCTCAACTTTTCTACCCCTTTTCGAGTTGGTCTTAACTCCTCTACTTTCAACTCTAACGACTTAAATAAATTTGGTTCTGACTTCGATACATAGTTTGTGAAACACGTGCGTATGACATTGGACACAGTGAATCTTATATCGTGTCGGTGTCTTTTGACCAGATGTTATGTATCATACTTTAATCGTTGACCGGACTCTCGTCCGGACTCTGTCAATCTCCAATGCGTAGCCTGACTTAAGTAAATTGTCGGGCTTTAGTTGCTTTATCGGAAACTTTTGTACAGTTTAATTCCAAAGAATGGAGATATAAGATTTTGGTAGATTTTTACATTTTTATGTTATGAAGTATTTTCAGAACTAAGTATATGCAAAAATTCTATTTTTTGGTGCTATTCCTCAATCTTGATTTATATGGAGTTGTATCAATGTATAATATTCTACAGGGTGAGTTTTTTAATTTGAGACTGCAAAATATCTGGAAAAATAAACTTGTTAATTTCTTTAATTGGCATTGTCGGCATTTTTGTACAAAATTCTGGGTATCCTTTTTCATGGTGTTCCAGTAGAAATGAGGGTGGAGACGATTATACATCTTAGTGACTTCTTTGTCCGCCTACTGCAGAAGACTGGCTTTCAGAAATCAGCGGTAGTCGTTCGTCTTCTGTAGGAGTTTGTATCAAGTCTTTCAAATAATTATATTAATGGGAACTTTTTGTGTTTTGTTAATCGGTATAATTATGTGAATAACTCATTAGCCCTTACAAATACCCATACCCACACCTACTGTCAAGTATAGCATCAATCTAAGAACACTATACTTTAACAGTGGTTCTCCCATATGTTTAATGATTACTTGTCCCTTAGAAAACCCCAATTTGCAATCTTTGGAATTAGTTAGTTTTTTAAGAGCTTTGCATCTCACAAACATTAAGAGGAAAAATGAAAATGCCATAAATGTCATTAACACAGGTGATACAATGTCATGATGGTAAATATGACAAAGTGTGTCATGATGTTTTGAATTACAGGGATGGACGCCTAAAATAGATTCTACACACTTACCTATCATTATTTTACTTGGGTTGATAAAAATCCTGTTAGCAAACTGTTTGCATGTCTCTATATGTTCACCATAATAGTCGGTTATAATTACCTTATCTTTACAGTATTTAAGACATTTCGATTCCATTGCGAAGTTAAGTTTTAAAACAATTGCCTGCCAATGTGCCATCATTGCCTTACAGTAGCAATATCTGGCAAAACAGCACGTTCTTCCTCTGTTCAATATCCTTAGCCATATATCTATTTATATATTGTTCTATCAACCGATCAAGTGCTTGTTTGTTCTTAATATTACCAGTTAAGCCAGCATAACGAAGGAGAGTCCTTTCACCATTTATCTTCACCAATAACTCTCGAGCTACATAACCTATCGACTTATATAAAGTTGATCTTGCAGCTCCCATATCTCTCTTGAAACCATAATAGAGGTTATTGCCAACAATATTTTGTGCAGCTTCCCATGATAGAAATTCTCCACCTGTAAGGACATTGGCTCGACCCCAAAGGAAAGTTGGATACTTTGTGTATACACGTCCTATTATAACATATAATATGAGTCCAGAACCAGCAGCTTGTTGTAGAGTTAATTTAAGTCTCAGTGCTATATCTGGTATCCAAGCATTCAAATTTTTTAGAACTTCTTCAGCATTTGTCTCATTTACACCTTGCATGTATCCTTTGTATAGTGCATTGAGAGCTGCCTGAGAAAGAGTGATGTTAACCCCTAATTCGTCCCGGACTGAATTCTGGACTTTCGTACAGAATTCATCGGTAACTTGGCCTCGCTTGGCAAGCGCACAATATGCCAAAGTTATATTGTCTATCGCGTATTGGCGGAGATTCAGTCTTGTAAATTTACTGTAAAAATACATAATAAAAATACTCTGGTCAAAAGTAATACCCATTATTTGATTCTGATTCCACGGATATGCTTATGGGAATGTGGCAGTTTGAAAATGCTGTCGAATAGTAGGTTCACTCATAAAAATAATGTAATTTTCATTAGTGTAGTCACTTAGAGCATCAAATATATCTCTTAACATGCCGTGATTCATGTAAGTCACGACACTTCTTCGTGCATTTTCTTGATCGGCATATTTAGCATTAGGAATTTTGGGTGATAATGTTTCTCCTGCCGTCATTGCCTTCCTTAATGCAGGGTTTGTGACTTGTGTGTAGTAGTAGCGGGCTTCACTATATATGTAGCAAAGTGCGAGGATTAAGGACGTACGTTCATGGAATCTCAAAAAATTTTCAGTTTTTCGAATGCTGAATGAATTCAATTACAATTCTGTTATAACATCAAGTAAGGATCGCATGCAGCTTTTAATATTGCCTGTTTCTAATAATGTTCTGTTGTTAAGTTTCAAAGGTAAGGCAATTAGAGTTTTATCTCATATGGTAGAGACTTGTGCTCGTTCGTACATTATATCTTGGAATTGTGGTAGCAGATCGGCTTTATGCAACTCTTTAGCTCCGTGATCGAAAGGTGCACCGCTTTTGTAAATGAATATAATTAAATTATTCTTCTGTTTTAATAGACCTTCGCGGCTATCAATAATATTTAAATGTGTATTTGTCGTTCTGTCCTATTGGTATAGATTCGCAGAGAAATAAATCATTTTCATTTTCTTCGCTGCTTGAATCGAGATTAAGGTAAGGTTCATTATTAGATTCATCAAATTCTTCTATAATTGGCTCTTGAATTTCAAGCAAGGTTGTATGCTCGGGTGTAAGTAAACGAGGTGGTGTAGTTATAATAATGTTAGCTTCAGTTGAGTCTTAAGCAACGATGAATCTGAAGTAAGGTTGCTGTTTGTGGGGAAAAGAAAATAATGATTCTTCGGATGAAGGATCTGGATCAATAGGAAGCTCTTTAAATAATGGCATTACAACAACAAAGGGAGGATTACGCGACAATGCGTTGACGTTATTATTATAAGGCTTCCCTTTTTTTTATTGAATATCGTATTCATGTTCAGCTAGTTTTGTTCGTCATTTCCAAAGTCTGGAAGATGGATCTTTAATTGAATGTAACCAAACCAATGGTTTATGATCGGTAATAATAGTAAATTTCTTTCCGTAAAGGTACACTAAAATGATTCGTGCAATATACTATTGCTAAACATTTGTCACATCCTGACAACTTTGTATTGTCAAGATTCAAAACTGAAGTAAATTTTTTCAATTTCTTCTTTAATAAATCCTAGATTCTAAAGTTACGATTGTAGGACGCCGCAATATCACAAATAACTCAACAGACTTTTTAGTTCACTTCTTTATTTTTCAATCCGTCGCCATATTGTTCTCCCCTTTTCTTCCACCGCTAGCATCCCATAAGCATGCGCAGGGCCCACGGCGCAGACGGGCCCTCCGCGTGCTACACGATTATCTTCTTTAAGTCATTGAAGGCCGCCGAGTAGTGTTCCGTATTATTCATATCATTTAGCTTTGAACGTGTATACACCGTCATATCACTTAGCCTTGAACGAGCATTCACTGCTACGCATAGTAGTGCCAGCATAATCTTGCCAAGAATATAGCCTATATATATATACATATTATACTTTCCGCATATTATATCTCACGCGTAATATAGATCTATGCATAATGTAGTCGCTCACACAATGTAAATTTACGCTTTAATATTAACGAGAAAATTTAATATGCGAGAACATAAGATATAGGGAAGTCCTTTCCTATCTTTCCTTGACTTAAAACTCCGCCGATCGCATATCCGGATGCGTCGGTTGTAAGAGTAAATAGCAGTRTAAAATCTGAGTATCGTAATATTGGTTCGGAGCATAAGGACTTCCTTAAAATATTGAAATAAAATATTGAATTAGTTTGTGGAGTTTCCCATTTAAAAGGTCTATCCTTCTTTAATAAGTCTGCTAATGGTTTAGCGATTTTAAAAAATTGCGGAATAAATCGTCGGTAATATCTTATTAGTCCAAGAAATTGCTTAATATGTTTAGGATTACGTAGACTAGGGAAATTAGTTACGGCTTTAATTTTATTTGAATCTGGCTTAACGCCTTTTTCATCAATAATATGATCTAAGTACGCGACTTCTTTTCGTAAAAATTCGCATTTATCGGGCTGTAATTTTAAATTGACATCTTTTAATCTTGTCATTAATCGATTGAATTTAACTTCGTGCTCCTTAAGAGAGCGTGCGTAAATAACTATATCATCCATGCAGACGAATAATTCATTGTCCTGTAGGCCTGAAAGAACGTTATCCATTAATCCAGTTTTAAACATAATACAATATCCGAAAACACTTAATTCATCTATTTATTGATTCACACTTAACGCGAACAGTCTTTCCCAGGACACGTAGGAAAAGAGACTTGCGCGACTGTTAGACAGCCGAAGACAGAACGTGTTGACGCCTCAATACCAAGTCTCCTATTCGAAAAGTTCGATTGCGTCTTCGCAAATTATAACAGAAAGATTGTCTCTGATACGCCTTATCTAAACTTTCCATAAACTTTCCCATTCATGCAAAAACTGTAATTTCCTCATTCGTTCCGATATAAATCTTTTATATGCATTGTAAAATGACAAAGAAGGATTTTGTTGTTTATTAATTTATTTTGTTTTTTTTTATATGTGATCATAACATATCATGATTACATTATAATGTTCGCTTACACTATCTCCTTCTAACAATATTGTAACTAAGTTAACTTACATTGCAAATGCTTACAAAATTCATTTATATAATATATTTTTAAATGTCTACCTCAACAGCTTCTAAGCGTTTGATATAAAAGTTTGCATAACGCTTATCATTTTCTGTATCTTTATTCTACACTATTAAGCTGACCACTCTGCAATATCTCTCGCCTCGACCTCGGTAGCCTGATTGCGGCTCAACAATTGTACCGGTTTCAATTCTCGTCCGAGATTCAAGAAAGCTGGAGAAGTTTCTAGCGAAGAATGAAACGCGGTATTGTATGCGAAGCGAAATTCTGAGAGATGTTTATCCCATTCGCGGTGGTCCTTTTCGATAAGTGAAGTAATCATCGTCTTTAAGATTCGATTCACTCGCTCAACGGGATTAGCCTGAGGATGATAGGGCGGCACGGTAGTGCATGATCTTATGTTCTTCGGCAAAAGATTTAATCGTTCTATTCACAAATTAGGTACCGTTATCTGTCAAAATAAATCGTGGCGCGCTTCATCGCGAGATCAGATCTTCTAAGGTTTCGCGGATCTTGATTCCTGTGGCGGATCTTAGTGCTTTACACTCTATCCACTTTGTGAATAGATCCTGAATTACAAGAATATATTGGAATCCGGCCCTGCTACGCGGTAGTGGCCTTATGATATCCACGGCTGACGGTCCATGGGCCGTCCGTTATGCGAAAATCCGAGTTTATAATTCTGACTCTACAACAGGCCTCTCAAAAACAAAATATCAAGAAAAAATTGAGTTGCCCTAATGATAAGTTAATATAAAATCGTTGATTTTTCAAAACTTATTTGGCGAATTTTATCTTAATGCGTGTCGTAAAAAAAAATTATATAATATATAATATTATATTTCTATATAATATTATATCTTTTTTTATGCAGACTATTGTTGAGTAATGCATTGTGCAATGATAAATGAAAAACGGCAGTCGTTGATTTACTATCAAAATGACTGTTATCAGGGGGCAATCCGGAAGATTCGGGATTTGTTCTACTCTGTAGCAGGTCTTTCGTGTGAGTATAATTTTAAATACTCTTTAAATTTATTGCCTGCTGCCTCAGGGACTCACGTTGGTGAGTATGGGAGTTGGCCTTCCCGAGGTACCTGAGCCATATGAATAAATCTGTCCGATTGCCTTCCAATAAGGTTTCATTAGGGAGGACTCGCCTGTTCGACCTTAGTTCGTTGACAAATATCGCATGTTTGAATATAGCTCGTTACGTCGCGGAACAAATTTGGCCAGAAATAATTAACGGCAATTCGTTGATACGTTTTTTCTATACCGAGGTGACCTCTGCCTAAGGTGTATTATGCGATTTCCTTAAAGCCTCTTTGCGTAATTCCTTCGGCAAAACTAGCTTCCAGCGATCGAGATCTTCGACTATTTCGGATACTACAGGTTTTGGTCTCAAAAAGTAAAGTTGTCCGTCAAATACTTTCCACTGTGTGTACTTTTCCGGCTTCGATATTATTTCTTCGTATCTTTTTCAGTACCGATCGTCCTCCGTATTCATCGCGTCAACGGTATCCTTCGCGGTAATCAAATCAACGGTACCTGCGGCCCGAGTATGCTCATTAGTGTCTCCCTCAAACATGTGAGAAAGTGCATCCGGCACGTGATGTAAAGCACCTTTTCGGTGGATTATCTCATAATTATATTCCAATAATTCTAACGCTCATCTCGCTAATCTACCTATTGGATTCTTTAGATTTTGCAACCAATGTAAGCTGCTATGATCGGTAATTACATAAATTTGTACACCTCCAGGTAGGGTCTAAATTTCTGTATCGCCCAGATAACAGCCAAGCATTCTTGTTCGGTAACTTACTCATGTGCCCCCGTCAGGCCGTACAGCATTCGCGTAAAGTGGTATAATCCTTTACCAGGAACGCTAAAGGTAATTTTGCGATTTTTTTCTGCCAACGGTATCTGAAAATATTGACTTAAGTCGAGATGGTCGAGATATAGCGGCCTGCGCGCAACTTATCGAGAATTCCGTTCATGTTCAGTAACGGATACGCGTCTTTTTTCGATAAGCTATTCACCTTTCTAAAATCGAGACAAAAGCGATAGGTTGCCGTTAGGTTTTTTTCACCATGACTATAGGATTTGACCATTCGCTATACGATGGCTCTATGATTCCGGCTTCTAACATCTTATCCATCTCATCTCTAATCGCTTCCTGTACTTTAGGAGACACGAGTTAGCAACGTTGCTTAACGGGTGTATTCTGTCCCATGTCTATTTGATGTTCCGTCAGTCCGGTAACGCCCGGATTTTCGAAAGGTTTCGATATAGTATTCAGAAATTTCTTTAGTTTACCCTCCTGTTTCGGCGTTAACTCCGATAATCCGCAACAAGAAATTTCGTTTTGATTCGGCTCGATAGCGAGCCGATAACGACTATGCGGGATTTTGGCGAGATACCACTCGCCGCTCGAAAAATCTAATCCGATACCGAATTTCACCAAGAAATCTATTCCTAAAACACACCGCCAAGCTTGGCAACAAAGCAACGGTTTGATAGAATTATTGTTCAAGTAAAACTTGAAAAATTTGTATCGTTTTTCATCTAAGTCGTAGTCTCGATACCATCGACATAACTTCATGATAAAATATATGAAAAGGATCAATATATCGTGTAAATAGGGGGCAGGGAGAGGAAGACAAAGAGATAGAGAGAGTGAATTAAAGAGTCATTCCTCCTTCTATTCCCAATCTCTATCCCAATCTCTCCCTTCTGTTTTATTATACAATTTTATTTCTTTAAATAAAATATATTCATAAATAAAATATATAAGTAATCCTATAAAAATAAGGAGGAAAATCGAACTCCAAAATCACAAATGCATAATGACTTCTTGTAAGTGTTTTGTTAATTGATTAAGGATGTACGTTTATGGAATCTCATCAAAATTTTCAGTTTTTCGAATGCTGAATGAATTCAATTACAATTCTGTTATAACATCAAGTAAGGATCGCATGCAACTTTTAATATTGTCTTCTAATAATGTTCTGTAGTTAAGTTTCAAAGGTAAGGCAATTAGAGTTTTACCTCGTATGGTAGAGACTTGTGCTCGTTCGTACATTATATCTTGGAATTGTGGTAGTAGATCGGTTTCAACTCTTTAGCTTCGTTATCGAAAGGTGCACCGCTTTTGTAAATGAGTATAATTAAATTATCTTTCTGTTTTAATAGATCTTCGCGACTATCAATAATATTTAATATTTATATTTGTCATTCTGTCCTATTGGTATAAAGTCGGAGAGAAATAAATCATTTTCATCTTCTTCGCTGCTTGAATCGAGACTAAGATATGATTCATTATTATAGATTCATCAAATTCTTCTATAATTGGCTCTTGAATTTCAGACAAGGTTGTATGCTCGGGTATAAGTAAACGAGGTGGTGTAGTCGTAATAATACTAGTTGAGTCTTAAGTAACGATGAGTCTGTAGTAACGATTGCTGTTCGTGGGGAAAAGAAAATAATGATTCTTCGGATGAAGAATCTGGATCAATAGGAAGCTCTTTAAATAATGGTATTACAACAACAAAAGGAGGATTACGCGACAATGCGTTGACGTTATTATTAAGGCTACCCTTTTTTTATTGAACTTCATATTCATATTCAGCTAGTTTTCGACATTAGACTTCAGCTAGTTTTCGACATTAGACTCATTCACTCATCACGACGATCTTTTACAAAGGATTCCAGTGCATGATGGAGATTAATTATCCAAATCTTTTATCTGCGATGATCATAATACATCGGTATAATGTTCATAAATTGTCGTTTTGATTTGACATTGATCTTGTCTTTCGTTACCGTCTTATGTTTATTTATTACTCATGTTTTTATCTTATCTAAATCGACGTCCGTATAGTTTGTTTAGCTTTATATTTTAATATCCGTTTGATCTATAATGTCTTAAATTCTTATGCTAGATTTTATATTTTATTTATTTTTATATGATATCACTGAAGAAGACCGAGTACGGTCGAAACGTCTGATTCTTAATTGATATTAAAATGTTATACATTTATTGAATCGTTAATCATTAACTACACCTATCTTTAGCTCGTTCTGGTCGTTCTAAATTGTGATGCATCAGCTAGTTTTGTTCGTCATTTCCAAAGTCTGGAAGATGGATCTTTAATTGAATGTAGCCAAACCAAAGGTTTATGATCGGTAATAATAGTAAATTTCCTTCCGTAAAGGTACGGTCTAAAATGATTCGTGCAATATACTATTGTTAAACATTGTCACATCTAGACAACTTTGTATTGCCAAGATTCAAAACTTAAGTAAATTTTTTCAATTCGTCTTATTTAATAAATCTTAGACTCTAAAGTCTAGCCTCACAATTCCAGCATTTTAAAGTACTAGAAGTAACGGCGACAGCAGCACAGGCAGTGAAGGGCTTCGTAATTACGGTAGAGTCGGTAGCGGTACTCTTCGCGGAATCATGCGGATTGGCGTTCGCAGCTTTATTCGGTTTCGACTTTCCCTTTTTGGTGAAGGCAATGGCAGTGACGGTCACCGGATTCTTCGCTTTTCCCTTCGGGGCGTGCCAAATCCGGGAAAATGGATTATTCCGGTGGTAATGGAGGTCTATAATTTTTCTCTGCCAGGAAACTCCGCTCTACTCGCGTAGCTAAATATTCTAATGTCGAAAAATCCGCAAACTCCATTCGGCGGATTGCGATTTGTAACCGTGGCAACATATTCCGGTGCACGAAGTTTAACTGTTCCGCTAACGGCCACGGAGGAGACATTCTACGAAGTAAGGCACGCAAACACGTCAAATAATCAACCGCTGACTCAAATTCTGGACCCGTCGAAAGATTTCATCGCGTAATGCGTACTTATAATCCGGGTCCCCGAATCGCGCTCGCCATGCCGCCTCAAAATCATTCCAATCCCGCCAGTTTTCGCTTTCGAGCCGCACCCAATACAAAGCCATATCCGATAAAAATAGTGGCAGACATTTAAAAAGGAATCGGTAATCGGCACAATAGCACGGGCTTCCTTAATTCGCAATAAAATAGTTTCTGCCTCGCTTTCCCGAAAAATGGAGATTCTGCCGGCCATCCAGGCTACCATCCTTTAATCTTAAACTTAAATAGGTAATAAAACTCGTTCAAAACGAAAGTGGGGAAGATCGCTTCCTTCCAGATATGGAAAGGACGATCCCCGAGATTCCCCCTCGGTCTGGCGATAGCCTTTGTAACGAGGCGTCTGAGGGCGTCACGTCACATAACATCTGCGCCAGAATCAAGCATGAACATACATTTCGAAGTTAAATTTGTTGAAGATAAGGTTATTACGAGCGTTAAACTTGATTTTATAATTTTATTTATTCGCGCAGGGGAGCTCATTGTGGACTCTTGAGATCTCATGATTTTCATTTCGAGGCGGCGTCCCGTTTGACCGGCATCTCGGCTGCCACCGACTATCTCCGAGACGCGCACCGCGTTTCCTGGATTATTAACATTATTAATTTCGCGATTATTACCTGGAGGTTGTCCCATAGAACCTTGAAGTGATTGACGGTAGGCTAATTTTCGACATTCGTTCATCAAGTGTTCGGAGTTTTTGCAATAACAGATTTTGTCGATGGGAAAATTCGGACCTGGTTGGCCTGGAGTAAGTGGCTTAATAAACGTAATATTAACGTTTCGCGTTTCAAAAGATTTTGCTGGGGGATTATTATATTTCGTTGAATAATCTATGCGTGGATTATTAAAATTTTCTTTTATTGACATGGTACGAGCCCTTTTTGCGTTTGCTCTCTGCTTCTAGAGTCTTAGTAAATTGAATGGTTGAAGTTATAACGTTGTCTAAAGTGTCCGTTCGTTCTTAGATGAAAAACAACAATACAAATTTTTCAAGTTTTTCTTGAACAATAGTTCTATTAAACACGTCTCACGCGTATAAACTTTACACGAACTAATAAGTCAGAGGGCAATCCGTTAATAAAACTTTCGAAAATATCGTGATCAATTCAAGTAAAACTTGATGTTTGTGTATGTTTACTTAAACAGCTGTTATTACTGAGTTCATTGTTCCATTTAAATTCAAAATCAACAATATTAATTAGTATACAAACACCGATGTTTCGTAATTAGATTCAATAATATTTACATATACCTATTTTCAGTTTAAAACTAATTATCTTTAATATTGATCTTATACAATTTTGGAAATGAACGACAAAACTGAAATTATTTCTTACCATTATGTATCGATTTTTTTATTTAAATATATTTAAAAAATAAAATATTTTATATTAAAACATAAATTTCAATTTAAATTATTCAAAGAAAGTTTTATTTTTATATTTATTTATTATTTACATGTCGTTAATGGAATTGTTACGTCCAAACCCCTGGATTCTTTATTTGATGGGAAATTCAGGGTTTCGGAAAGTTTTATTTTTATATTTA
>JANQDE010000050.1:83393-103523 GCA_037157785.1 Cephalotes varians | reverse complement strand
CTGGATTCTTTATTTGATGGGAAATTCAGGGTTTCGGAAAGTTTTATTTTTAAAACCCCTGCCAGTGGGGAAACCCACGATTATGGTGCTGTTTGATAATAATCTGGAAATCGAATTCGTCTCCCTGATCTTGTTGTATTTGTAAGTGCTTCTGTTGTCCTTTTTGCCTTTATTGGTTCTTGAGTTGTGATGTCCGACGTAGTCTTGACTGGTTCTGCCAAGAGATAGGCCGGTTTGGTTCGGTCGATGGAGACGTCTATAGTTTTCCCTTTTGCTTGTATCTGGACTGTTTGCCGACATTTCAAAGCCTATAATCGGAGCTGATTTTCTAGCACATTTTAATTTAATGGTTGACCTGAGAAACCGACGCCTAATAGACCTAGTAACAGGACTAACAACAGTTGGACGACGCATAAATTATTATGAGCCAATCATCAAACCCATTGTAGACACTTCGCTTTACCACAAGCTCCTCAACGAGTTTCGCAACATTACGCGACCAGATGGACGATTAGGAAGTAAAACACCGCACGGTACATCATATCGAGACAACTCCAGGAGTCTGCAAACTACGGAGACTGGAACCAGAAAAGCTAGCCATTGCTAAACGAGAGTTTCAGAAGATGCTGGATCTTGGTATCGTACGACCATCAAAAAGTTCTTGGGCATCACCTTTGCACATCGTTTCAAAGGGGAAAGAAGAATGGAGATTATGCGGCGACTATCGAGCCTTAAATGTCCGTACCATACCGGATCATTATCCAATGCGACACATACACGACTTTTCTCAAGCCTTAGAAGGGACTAAGATCTATAGCACGCTAGATTTAATACGAGCTTACCACTAAATTCCAGTCGCGGAAGGAGACATTGACAAGACTGCGATTACCACACCCTTCGGCATGTTCGAGTATCCTTACATGTCGTTTGGGTTGCAAAATACCGCACAAACTTTCCAACGGTTTATCGACGAAGTCATACGCGGCCTAGATTTCTGCTACGCATACATTGATGATATTCTGGTCGCATCAAAATCCGAAGAGGAACACCTCCAACACCTTCGTATGCTTTTCAATCGCCTTCAAGAGTACGGAGTAGTGATCAACTGTGCTGCTCTCGCGACGAGTCGACGGTGGATATTGTCGCGCCGTGGAGAACGACGGTCCAGGTGAAATGGCAAGGAGCACGTTCGAGCGTGCGTCGAACATTGCTGTCGCGCTGCCGCCGTCGAGCCAGCACGGGATTTAGTAATCGCTCGCGCGAAACGGGAAAGCGGGATCGCGATCTGGGTAGACGCGCGAATGCGACGTGCGAGCGATCTGCAAAGCTGACAGATCGCCGCCAGTGAAAAAGAAAAAGAGAGAGTTCTCCTTCGAAGGCTCTCGCTTTGGAAAATGCTTGGTTCAGTGTATCTAGCTCGAAGGAGTAGAGATGGTCACTGATTTCTGTTTTTACGTCACTCCAGTATTTTGTGAGTTCATCGTGGTTATGATCTCGTCGTGTATACGTAGAAACGACTTATAAAGTCACGTATGGTTTTGTTGTATTGTTGAATACTGGTATCTCTCTGGACTTCCAGTGCAGAGATATTTTGGGCTTTTCCATACAGAAATCTTAACTTTTCAAAGAATTGTGGAAAATTTGTTGTGACGTCGATTCTTATTGAGAAACTGTCTATGATTCGAGGGTTCTTCTTTTTATAGGGCTAAAAAAACTAATTATCTTTTTCTAGAATGTTCAAAGGGCAAGATTAATCATTGGGAAATTATTTTATCTGTTTTGAAAGCAATTTTATCGGAGGTGGAATATTACTTATCATCTAGAAAGACATTGGCTGCGTTCAGCAGAGAAAGCAGCTTAGTAAGCGCTTTGCACTGATTGGATTATACTTTTAGATCTATAAGAATAGTCCTATCTCAATTTAGATCTAAAGGTATAATCCAATCAGCGCAAAGCGCTTACTAAGCTGCTTTCTCTGCTGAACGCAGCCAATGAGTTTTCCTTATCCTAAGATGATTGCTTAATTCTTAGATTGGGTAGGTGGACGATGGTTATAATAGAAGATAAAATAGTCACTATAAATTGTCAAAAATAAACATCTTGTACTTGCTTAATATTTTTTGAAACAAAATGTTTTTTTATTAACTAGCCTTTTATTGTAATCACAACAAAATTGTAATATATGACACATATAACTTTATATTTTTTGTTATACGTTCTATTCTTATGAATTTAAAATGCAGGTATCTCTCTGGACTTCCAGTGCAGAGATATTTTGGGCTTTTCCATACAGAAATCTTAACTTTTCAAATAGTTGTGGAAAATTTGTTGTAGCGTCGATTCTTATTGAGGAATTGTCTATGGTTCGAGGGTTCCTCGTTGCAGTCTCTATGAACATTTTCTGAATAGAATAAAAGAATTGCATCATTGTTAGAAAGAAAGAATTAATACAATGAGAATGATGTATGCTTATTATAAACTGCTTTACGAGAGAGAGAAAGAATTAAGGAGTTATTCCTCCTTCTACTCCCAATCTCTATCCCAATCTTTCCCTTCTCTTTTATTAATTGTTTTTATTTTCTTAAATAATCCATATTCGTAAATAATATATATAAATAGTACTATAAAAATAAAAAGAAATAAAATCGAACTCCAAAATCACAAATATACATAACGACTTCTTGTAAGTGTTTTGTTAATTGATTAAGGACGTACGTTCATAGAATCTCATCAAAATTTTCAGTTTTTCGAATGCTGAATGAATTCAATTATAATTCTGTTATAACATCAAGTAAGGATCGCATGCAGCTTTTAATATTGCCTGTTTCTAATAATGTTCTGTCGTTAAGTTTCAAAGGTGAGGCAATTAGAGTTTTACCTCGTACGGTAGAGACTCGTGCTCGTTCGTACATTATATCTTGGAATTGTGGTAGCAGATCGGCTTTATGCAACTCTTTAGCTCCGTTATCGAAAAGTGCACCGCTTTTGAAAATGAGTATAATTAAATTATCTTTCTGTTTTAATAGATCTTCGCGGCTATCAATAATATTTAAACGTATATTTGTCGTTCTGTCCTATTGGTATAAAGTCGGAGAGAAATAAATCATTTTCATCTTCTTCGCTGCTTGAATCAAGACTAAGGTAAGGTTCATTATTAGATTCATCAAATTCTTCTATAATTGGCTCTAGAATTTCAAGCAAGGTTGTATGCTCGGGTGTAAGTAAACGAGGTGATGTAGTCGTAATAATGTTAGCTTCAGTTGAGTTTTGAAGTAATGATTGCTGTTCGTGAGGAAAAGAAAATAATAATTCTTCGGATGAAGGATCTGGATCAATATAAAGTTCTTTAAATAATGGTATTACAACAGCAAAAGGAGGATTACGCGACAATGCGTCGACATTATTATTGAGGCTGCCCTTTTTTTATTGAATATCGTATTCATATTCAGCTAGTTTTGTTCATTTCCAAAATTTGGAAGATGGATCTTTAATTGAATGTAGTCAAACCAAAGGTTTACGATCGATAATAATAATAAATTTCCTTCCGTAAAGGTACGGTCTAAAATGATTCGTGCAATATACTATTGCTAAACATTTGTCACATCCAGATAACTTTGTATTGCCAAGATTCAAAACTTAAGTAAATTTTTTCAATTCGTCTTATTTAATAAATCCTAGACTCTAAAGTCACGATTATCTTCTTTAAGTCATTGAAGGCCGTCGAGTAGTGTTCCGTATTATTCATATCATTTAGCCTTGAACGCGTATGCACCGTCATATCACTTAGCTTTGAACGAGCATTCACCGCTACGCATAGTAGTACCGCATAATTTATTAATTATTTTTATTTCCTTAGATAATCCAAATTCGTAAATAATATATATAAATAATATTATAAAAATAACAAGGAGGAAAATCTAACTCCAAATTATATATGTACATACTAGTGTTATGTCGCGACGGACCGCGGTAACGCCGAAATATTCTACTGGTTAAACGGGCCAAGGATCGCAACTCTATTAAGTATAATTACTGGATTATAACGTAATTCTCCCAAATATTATTAACGATTTCTTCTTTGGTTATCAAAGTGGGATCGTCAGATTCGTAAGGGGTTTCTTCCGACTCCCTTATGTAAGCGATGAAGTCTGGCACCACGCAGCGGCAAATCGAACAGGCGTCGGATATTTGACGGCGGGTGATTAGGGTATTTTTTATGAGGGCCATTTTAAAAAATTGAATAAATCGCCGGTAATATTTTACTAGTCCAAGAAATTGCTTAATATGTTTAGGATTACGTAGACTAGGGAAATTAGTTACGGCTTAATTTTATTTGGATCTGGCTTTTAACGCCTTTTTCGCCAATAATATGGCCTACGACTTCTTTTCGTAAAAATTCGCATTTATCGGGCTGTAATTTTAAATTGGCATCTTTTAATCTTGTCATTAATCGATTGAATTTAACTTCGTGCTCCTTAAGAGAGCGTGCGTAAATAACTATATCATCCATGTAGACGAATAATTCATTGTCCTGTAGGCCTGAAAGAACGTTATCCATTAATCCAGTTTTAAACATAATACACTATCCGAACACACTTACTTTATCTATTTATTGACTCACACTTAACGGCGAACAGTCTTCCCCAGGACACGTTGTAGAAAAAGAGATTTACGCGACTGTTAGACATTATTTTTCGAAACTATTTTATATCTTGTAAGTTTTTTCGTTCTCTGATTATACTGTCTTAACTGACTAACAATTGTCATATTTTTATTAAAACTGAAGAAGATTATATAATCGAAACGTATGCTAATGTTTAAATAAACAACATAAAGTTTGAGAAAACAATATGAATTTTGAAATCTAATATTGCTTGTCCTTGGCCATTTCGAGTGGCCATTTCTTTGGCCACACGGTTATTTTTCTTTGTGATCGAGAGAGGTGTTCTATGTTTGTTCTTATTTGGTCGCCTTAAGAAAGGCGGTTTTGTCGGTGCGCCTTATTCCGTGTCTTCCCGGGTGGCGTCGTTGGCGGAGACTCCGGAAGCGGCGATATCGGCGGTGGCAGTTCCGGAGGCAGAAAACCTGCAAGTAGGAATTCCGGGGACGGAGCCGTCTCAGTCTGTGTGCCCTGGTGTTGGACCCGGTGATCGGTCTGGGTGCTCGCTTCCTTCGTGGCCGGTAGAAAATACCGGTACGCCGTTGGTATCCGATACGGCAGTTGTATCGGGATCAACCGCCACGGTCGTAATTCTTCCCCACGCCGTTGAATCTCCTGGTGGGATGCCGGAGCGTGGCAAGTCCTCGCTAAGCACGGTGTGCTCGCCCGTGGGACTGTGTCCTGCACTGGTGGTGGTGCAGGCTGCCGATTCCTCCTGCGTGGCACTGCTCCTCTCGGGAGGCCTGGGAGGAGGCTCTCTCCCTTGATTTGTTCCGGAGGCCAGTCGAAGCTCACTCCCACGAGAAGGCCAGTAGTGGCTCACTTCTGCAGGAGGCCCTCTAACCAGCTCGCTCCTTGGAGAGGCCTGAATGAGGCTCGCTCTCTAGAGATAGCTCTCTATATAGTCTACAGTCAGGTGCGCTATACTAGCGATCCAACCGGAGACAGATTGATTTTCTCGTCGCGGGTGGTCTGCTTATAAAGCTCTTGTGCGCGCCCTTGAATGCGAGTAGGTGCTAGAGCCGCTGCGCCGCGTAGCGACGGCCGAGTATTGTGGCGACCGCCACAGGCTTAAAGTTCAAAATTTTGACGTTTTTCGTGAAATTTTACGTATTCCGAACATGTCCGATAAAGAGAGGTTGGCTAAGTGAAGTTTCGAATTTCTATAATTGAGGCTACAGTTTGTATTTATTTTTTGATTGTATTAAATTTCATGTTTACTGAATTGAAACTCACCCCTGTCGATGAAGAGAAATTTACATATATAAATTTTTCTGTTGGATGAACGTTCGTTTCATACCTTACTTTTTCAGTTACAGAAGCTGTATTCATATTCTGAATATTTTATGGTCTTGCACATGTAATCTCGTAAAAGATAATAAAGTTCAAGAAAAATGCAGAAAATGGAAAATTTTCTACTATTGCTTGTTTAGTTTCCAGTTTCAGTTTCAAGTTTATCATTTGATTGGCAGTTTATTTGCTGATCTAGAAGATACTCCTAAATTTTTATAGATGTACTTCATGTCTGACCAGATATTAGCCCGATCGAGTATAAACCCAACTTCAAAAAGGGAACTCTTTGAAAGGCTTAAGACGATTTTAAGTGTAAGAAGTTACAAAAGATGATATATTTCTAGATCGCGAGCAACGAATTGAGAACAATATACTAAATTTAAACGAGCAACAAATTATTTTGATTAGAAATGGTTCCGCTCGTTTCGTTCCGCTAACTTATATGCTGTCACTAATAAATTCCGGCTGTCGCAAACATCGTCGCACTGACGAAATCTAATTAAGGAATCTAAGTCCCCGAAATATCGCGCTCGTCTTTTCTCTGCAATTTCAGCTTCAGACGGAATATTGATTGACAAGATCAGTAGATTCGAAAACTTTATTATTATTAGCGCTTTACTGAGAAACGTGACTTCCGACCACTCTCCAAACTTGCTTACAATATCTTCTCATACTCTTTTTCTTCTAGCTTTTGCTTCGTGTTGTATAAGTCGATGTAACTCACCTATTTGTTTGAGCTCAGCCATCTCTTGTGATGCTGCTGTTCTCCTGGTTTCCACTGAGGCTTCCGTGACAGATATTCTGGTGACAGACTCTCCTTTCCTTTTTTTTGCAGAGTGGGTGGGTCTTGGGTCTTTACGAAAGGATGCGCTTCTTGTCATAATTTGACAGGGTCCTGCAACCATTCTCATGTCCACGTTTTCCAATACCTCTGTCAAAGGGCTCACAGCTCTATAGATTCTTACTTCCGGTGGTACATCACAGACAGAATCTGTCGTTGTTAAGGAAGTAGACTCTTTCGACATCTTGTCAGTAAGGTTGATATGTGGTGTCTTCATTGTGGGAGTGAGGTTGGTTCAACAAACATTATTATAATTATCTAGATAAAAAATTTCACTTACAATAAAAAAAAATATCTATTTTTCATTTACAATCATGATATTTCTCAAAAATTGATGCATACAAAAATATTTCTTGCATCAGGAACATCATATTATGGCAGGTGCGTCAGATATGGAACAGCGTGGTATTTCTTATATATCTTTTCCGGGGAACACAAGTGTACTGGATTTTCAAACTGTGATGGCCGTTCTTCGATGTAGTCACTTTTAAACTAGGCATATTTGAAAAGCTTATGAAATCGTGGAGAGAATAACTGTATATGCGTTAAGGATTATAATTTAACGATATTATTTCTCAAATGCAAATTAATATCATAATTTAACAACAAAACGCGGTCACTAAATGTTCTCAAAATTTTTCCATATTTTAAATCCGTAAACATCAAGAGGTTGAATCATTTCTATGGTTTTTTTTAGTTAAAATTCGTATATCTTTATCTTTAGATGGTATAAATTCTTGTAGACTCGCGGGACAATGTCCGTTCCAAGAATCTAATAATAACACACTAAAACTTCAGTTGCGAGTAAAAATACAATTGTAAATCAAGACTGAAAGTGTTGTGTAGTTAATTTTTTTGATTTTGATGCTGCGATAAAAACATTTGCAGGATTAAACAAAGTCTCTTCTACGCATGGTCCAAAACTGTTTTCTTTCAATAAAGAGATGATAGTAATTGTCCACTTGCAGAAATTGTAGGCATAATGGTGTAGCTATGCGGATTGTGCTGATTGTAATTGAACTACTGTTTCGACTGTTTTTACACCTTGTGTTGTTAGTGTTCTGCCTGAGTGTATTTCCAAATTGAACCTACTTTCTGCGTTATATATATTTTGTATTTCGAAAAGATCTATAAATTTCACAGAACTTATAAATTCTTGGCATACAATTTGTAATTGTTCTTGATTTGTCTTTGATGAACGATTCATAAATTTTGTTATTTTACTTGATACAATTTCATGTTTTCTTTTAAAATTTAATGTCTATTGCGCCTGCTTTAATACTATTTCTACGATTTTGTGTATACCTATTTCGACCAAAAGGTGTCTTTTGATACCTTTGCGTTTGAATGCAAATAATTGCCAAAACTCTCGGGATTTTTAATTATCAGTTAAATATAGATAATTTGAGCAATATACTTATTTAATTCAATCTGTCCTTTTTTTCTTTTTCACGATCATCTTTGCATTTACGACTACGTTCTTTACATTTATGCTCACCAAATACATGGCTTGGAATGTTCAATATGTCGAATCGTAATTCCATTGCCTTGTAATGTTGAGGTTGCTGTTCTTCTTTTCGTAAAGAAGCTGCTAGAGTCACCTCTTTCCGTATTTTCAAAATATTATTCTTTACAATATTTCTAATTTCAATAAAATCACGTATTTTTTGCGTTTTTGGCTGAGTCGTTGCAGCTACGGTTTGCAACTTTTTGCACAAATTACGAAGCAGATGATTGGTGCATTCTATTTTTTTTACCATTACCATGTTTGCGATATGGATTATTGTGCTTAATACATTGATATACATTATTGTCTCCGTCGGCAATAACTGTTTTGTATATCAATCCATGCATTTGGAGGCTACAATTAAAACCCTCTGCAATGGCGTCGCTTTCCATACGTGTAGAACTTGCGTTGCGATCAAAATTTTTGTGGCATTTGTGTGCTTTTGGTTCACAACTCTTTCGTTCTGCTACGTCGCATATCGCACAATATTTGTTGCGAATACTAAGGAGAATTTTTTCTGTACGATAACCAATAGCACCGACACCGGAAAGTGAATCGTAAGCTTTGCCTTTATGATCTCTTCATTTAGCTGCCATCTACAACGGTTATGTACGGAATACCATTAATTGTTTCTTTTCTTTTTGTAGCGAGTTGTTTTTCGACTTTGCCTGCCATTGTCATACTTTCCATGGCAGTTTTCTTAAAATCATCGACTAAAATTTCGCGATGTTTAATATAAGTAACTTCAGACATGCAAGGAATATTCATGCCATTCAGGCATGTTCTCTTCTTTCTTTGGATACGTCCTACATCCAGTAAGTCTGTCCTCCCTGGCAATTAATACATTGAGGAGTATCATTCTTACGAGGGCAGGGGACCGTGGAATCGTGCATGTCTCCTCCACAGAAGAGACAGCGTGGTTTTCCTTTGCAAGTTTTGCTGATATGACCGATTCTGTAACAGGAGAAGCAGATTTTGACTTCAGGTACAAAAGGAAAAACTTCATAGCGATTACGGCAAAGAAAGTCGATAACAAGTGTGTCGTTATCTCTTCGCAATTATCGACTTTTTTATACGTACCCTTTTTCAGGCGTACTTATGCCATGTATTTTTGGACTGAGCTCCGAATCTGTCACATCGGGAGTACTACATTTTACTGACTTCTGCAAATCGATACATACGTCAATACTCTTTGTACTGTTGACTTCCTGTCTCAGACTTTTTAATAATTGACGCCCCCGATGTAAAACCTCTGAAAAATTAGAGCAGTCTTTTGTTCTTTTCTCATTATATCTTTACTAAATGTTATATTTTTACTAAATATTATACTTTTACTAATGATTACTAATGATATTATACTTTTAAAAATGAATTGTGAACATAAAAATATTTTTGTCATGTGGAAAATCCTGTCGATTCTAATCGTTTCATATCGTATTTTTTTATCATAAGTTATAAAGTTTTTCGTCTCTTTATATATATCTAAAAATTTACCACCACCACTCATGAATTTCTCAAAAAGAAAAGGCTTATCTCGGTTTTTATATTCTATAATTTCTGGCCCTTCTAGCGGCTGTACGTGTTGAATGTTAGTTTACATCAGTGGTCGCAACAAAATGCCCTTTTCGAAGCGACGCCTACTGTCCTCCCCACTACCGTTCAACGCTCGGCGGCCGGCCGGGTTGAAGTTTAGTAGTAGTTGTACGGGTTGAAGATGGCTAAAAAAATTAGCCGAAACGTTCCCACACATTAAACTGTAATACAATATAAAAATTGTAAGTTTTTATTCATCAATAGTAATCTTTACCACAAAATTATTAGAAAATTCATTCAATTTATCAGTCACTTCTTCGATCATTCAAAACACGGTGTAAATCAGTCACATTCCAAATGCTTCATTGTCTTATATACCTGAATCGTCTACATGTCATAATTTCGAATTGTCAATCGAAATATTTACAAATCATCTTAAATGTTAGGCAGTTGAACATTTGCTGTTAATGATTTATTAAAAATAATGAAATTGGACAATTCATTGCCTTCACGCACGTACTACTTTAAAAACTCAAAATATTAATAATAAAATTATTGATCTACATCCTGAAAAATATCACCTTGGATTGAGATCAAAGTTATTGTTAAAATTAAATCAAAATAATTTTGAAGGTAATAAAATTAACATAGTATTAAATTAAATTAACATAGCTGGCATAGTATGTCCAGCAGGCTTTGTCATATTTCCGACAGCAATTTGCTGATAATATCTGATAATACAAACTCTGTGCAACAATTTGTTGCCTTTTTGCAATAAAAAATTGTTAGCTGATTCTGCTCAAAATCTGTCTCAGGCTTTGCTTGCTTTACCCAGTGTCTCTCGGAACTTTCATCACTATCGTTGTCATCCTCACTTCTTTTACTTTCACTTGTAATATCTGAAAAATTGTCAATAAATATATCCAGAATTTTATCATGTTCTCCACAATTATTAAACGGTATAAAATCAAGGTTGAAAAGAAGTAATATATTTCTAGCTAGCCTCTTTTAATATTGTATTGAATACTGTAGCGCTATATGAAGCGATATGCTTTAGATGATTTTCCAAATATACGAATTTAGTGTTTATGTAAGTGAACATATCTAAATTTTCAACTGAGATACTTGTTTGACGATAGAAAAAATCTTGAGTCGATGATTCTATTATGATTAACTTAGGGTGTTCAGTTTGGTACATTAAAAGTCCACATATTGTTAAATTTTTTATTACTCTTAAGGCAAATAGAGTTTTTTCCTTTTCAACGAAATATGTAGGATAATTTGAATTAATAGTCAAGTCTGATGTTTCGAAGATTTTATGTGCATTACCTTGGTATAAAACATACCGCATACCACTTGGGAGTATAACTACATTGTCTTTGATCGATATTGGTGCACGGAATTCTTTAAGAGTTATCTCAATAAATCCTGTAACAATTACATTGTCCCACGATCCATACGAGTCTGAGTAGCTGTCTCCGTTACAAGATCCATCGGAATTTACTTTTTCCTGAGAATGTTTTTGGTGTACTGGATGTAGAATTTATCTCAGGTTTTTGAACCAATTGGATGTATGTTGGAATAGGGATGATAGAATCGGAGTATGACGAACATTGTTTAATATGAAGTAATGAGAGTTGAGTTATATTCATATTATATCCTGAACAGTCATATGCTGTAGGATAAGACCCGTATGCGCTATATGTAGCGATATGTCTACCAAAAATTTTATTATGTGACGTCTCGGTAGCTCGGATGAGTTCAGCAAAACGTCGAGTTGTTGAGATCTTTCGTTGCAGTTAAGGATGTGAAAATCCAGGATAACTACCGTTGGCTGCGCCGGTCTCCAGGTTCCAATCACTCGAAATGTAGGGGCCGATGAATAAATGTTTGAGACAATTTTACAAAAGGACTATGATTTATTAAACTTCAAAATACAATATTAAAGCTTTGCCCTACAATTCGTAATCCTCTTCCGGTTGAAGAGTAAGTCTAATTCGTTTTAAAATCTAAATCTGAATTCTGAAAATCTGCTTATGGTCTGATCTAAATCCGAATTCTACCGCTGTGCGCTGAGTTTCCGTCTTTTATATAATTCTAAAAATACTCTCCCTCTCTCTCTTTCACTCTCTCAATTTTGCCAAAACCATGCATCCAGATTCTTATTAGATGATCTCTAGCTATTATATACTTTTTCCTTGAACAAAAGGAAGAACCGACCTCGCGTACSTCGATCGTTGTCGAACATAGAACTACCGACGATAAATTTATAAATGATTTTTTTACTTCATCTGTTTCTTCTATTTGCCTTTTTTTTTGTATATTTGCCTTTTTTCTTATTTGTTAGCTTTCATGGTTTTATTAATGACACATACATTTCTCTCTCATTATTTGACAATAAGGTTGGAGATAGCAATAAAGATGTAGATGGAGATGAGGATGAAAATGAGAGTAGAAATGATAATGATGGTGATGCTGATGATAATGGCGATGGTCTCATTATTCAGATGAATTAGAATGTAGTTCGTCACGTTCCGTTTTTTGGGTCAATACATTTAAGTACCCGGGAGTTAGACTGGTTGCGCGGACTTTAATCCTCGGGACCGAAAAGATACCATAGCTTATAAGTGGAATAGCGGAGATTTGTTTGAGGTATTTATCGATAATCGAGATAGTTTATTTCAAAATCGAGAGGAATTAAATGGTAGGTGTGAGGATTCGCAATCTGAGGGGCTGCTTCTAATTTTTGGAGGGTGTTGAGTAGGTGGAAAGGATCTTTTTGTAAATCGAAGGCCTGTTTTATTTGAAATCTGAGCCGTTTGATTTGAACTCGCTTTCCTCCTCTTTTCTTCATGAATGTTAATTACGACCAAATTCCCAAAGTAAATCCGAAATCGCTACGCAGGGCAGCGATAAGCCCAATCCGCTACACTCTTCGGCAGCGTAAAGGTAGGCCCAGTTTGGGTGTAAGAATAACGGAAAATTTCTGCCGAGAACGGACTTTAGCAGCCGCTGCACTTAGGCAGCGTCAGAAATCAATCCGCTTGTATTTTCCCAGTAATGTCTTTCGGTATTATCATAGTAGTAATATGTTTTCCAGGAGGTGTTAAATCCGAAATGATATTAGGACAATGTCCAGTCCATGAATCAATAAGAAGAACGCTATCAGAACCAATGTTTGGAAAATAAGCTTCTTCTAACCACATTTTAAAAAGATCTACAAGAAATATAAATGTTAATTTACTAGTTTTTTTATAACTTTTATTGTTATAGATTATTAAATAAAATATGAAAGTTATAAAAAAATTTATACCTGATGTCATTTTACCAGATTGAAATGCTTTTATAATAACATTTGTTGGTGGCTAAACAAGTTTTCTTCTACTCTTGGTCCAAATCTACCATTAGCTTCTTTTGATACAATGAATAAAGGTGATAGCAAATTACACGATATTATTAGTTGTATCGTATATGAATGGATTGTTGATGCTAAAGATTGCACAACACGCTGTACTTTCTTTATTCCTTGGTTAGACAATGATCTTCCAGAATGAATTTTCAACTGGAAACCACTTTGATCTGAATTATAAATATTTTCAGATCCAAACTGTTCAATAAGAGGTTTTACTGTATTAAGAAAATCATCAATAGTTTTTGCAAATTAACAGAATCTTCCAATGTTCTTCTAGTGATAAAGTTCATAATTTTTCTTGAAACAATTCGATGAGTCTTCTTGAATCTTGATATCCAATTATGGGATGCTTTAAATAGGATTTAAATCTTCTTGAGCTTGTAAAGTCCATCTCTTTATATTAATATCATGAACCATGAATCCTGATTCAATTGCAGTAAATTTATCATATGTAAATTTGGAAATGTAAGATAATTTATCTGTACGTTATCTGTACGTGTGGGACGATAAGGATCGTGAGATCGAAGTGAAGTTAGAGAGGAGAAATCACTTCTCTTTTTTCCGGATGTCACAAAATTAATTATTTATTTTACAAGGTCAAGGATCATTACAAGTTGAATACGCAAGTTCTCGAATGTTCCGAGCCGCGTGGCAATGGCGGGCGCACTAAGAGAGCACGTTACCGGAACTCTTGCCCGCGACAGGAGAGCGTACGGAAATCAGAAGATGGATCACGGAGATCTTGACGTGGATAGTGGATATCTTCCGAGATAAATCCTATTTAAAGCATCCCATAGTTGGATATCAAGATTCAAGAAGACTCATCGAATTGTTTCAAGAAAAGTTACGAACTTTATCAGAACATTGGAAGATTCTGTTAATTTGCAAAAACTATTGATGATTTTCTTAATACAGTAAAACCTCTTATTCCGGAGAGCGGATATCTTGCCGCGGATTACGGATCACAGCACTACAGCCATGCAGCGCGAACGATTACGTGATAACCACGTGGAGAAGTGAGAGCGATTCGCTTTTCCTGCCGCTTTTTCCTTACTCGGGAGCTACTGATAATTGAACGGTTGTTCGGCAAATGAAAGCACTCGCGTTTAGTCGAACTTGCGCGATCGCGAGCACTGCAGACTTAGGCTTCTTATAGACTGGACGCCCAGCTCTTTTAACACGTGTTCACGCTCCGAGTTTACGAGGAAGAAGAGAGAGAAAAAAGCGGAAAGCCGGTAGCACGCGTGCTATTAATAAGCGACAACGCTCCTTTTACGGAAGTAATCGGCGCCGCCGTGATATCGATCCAACTATTGATCGTTCTAGAAGGTGGTGCCGCTTCGCGAATTCTTCTTCTCGGCGCGAAACTTGTTACCTCTATGGCGCGCTCTTAATTTTCGGCCGTGCCCGAACATATATATTGATCCATATTGAGCATTTAGAAGTATACTGATAACATCATTACATACAAAAATAAATGTACATATTGTATGATACATAAAAGTATTATTGTGAATATTTTATAATATTTCTGCAAGGTTTCTGAAACAGGTTTCGGTGAAATATTTCAAGTAAAAATATCACAATCGATAGTTTCACATACATGCATTTGTTATTTACTGTAAATTTTACAATACTCTCGTTACATATTTTTACAAGTTCTGCAAGCAGATCTTGAATCCATAGCGATGAAGCGGAGGTTGACTGCAGCATCCGCTCGATATTCATACGTTTTTCAATTATTGTTGTTCACGTTTCACGACATGGTATCTGGTTGCTTCTATTCTCAGCAAGAATTATATCCACATATGATACAGGTCTTGCGTTGATTCCAATATCCAAATATTTATAGGCTGTGACAGTCAAAGCAAATCTCCTTCCTAGTGTACGAAAAGAAAAGAATTTGAAAATTATAAATATTTACAATCTCTTACACGTCGCGATTCTAGTTGATTTTCTGTTTCGAGGACAAAGCAGTTATCATTTTTACATCATTCCATGTTATAGCTACATCGTCCTGTTTACAGCAATGTCTTTTACTGTGTACAAATCGGGCACATATTACATGGAAGTATTAAAAACAGTGGAATTCTGCAATTCGAATAAAATGAACCATCTATCGCATCATAATATTACATGTTTTCGTGTGGCATACATTTGTTCAATATGTACATCTGCCAAACTAATCATGTATGACGCGCACACAGCCAAAGTACCACCCGTGGAATAGTAAAAATATATAGCGCACTGTTTCATACGTCTGACTCAGTCAGACTCAGGATCATGATTCAGGATTTTTTTGCAAGAAGTTTTTCCTTGGTGGACGTAACCATCGAAAGGATATTATTATCAATGACATTCTTTTGTGTCTTCCTATGTAAAAATTTGTTTAATTGAGCAGTAGCAATGTTACGATTTTTTGCGTGAAATTTCGGATGCGATAATCGTAATACTTTATCCACCAGGTTCGTTATAATCCCTCTTTTCTGGGAGATAGGATGAGAAGACATGAAATTGAGGAATCTTCCTGAGAAAGTTGGTTTGTGAAATCAGTCGAATTCTAGATTGTTTCCATTTTTTATGATGGTAATATCAAGGAAACTTAACTCGTTACCCTCTATTTCTAGGGTGAATTTAAGTCTGCAATGTT
Organism: Cephalotes varians; assembly: GCA_037157785.1. Classification (NCBI taxonomy): domain Eukaryota; kingdom Metazoa; phylum Arthropoda; class Insecta; order Hymenoptera; family Formicidae; genus Cephalotes; species Cephalotes varians. Next base: position 87,627 of record JANQDE010000050.1, on the reverse strand, counting down.
GTGAATTAAAAACATTAACTATTTTATCGATTAGGTGTTGGGGAACTGCCATAATGATATTATCAACATAGCGATAATAAAAAGAAACTTCAGTCTCAAGTCCCTCTAAGGCCCTACTCTTCTATATATTCCATAACTAAATCCGCAATGATGGGAGACAGCGGGGAGCCCATGGGGGTTCCAAATTTTTGTCTGTAAATTCTATTGTCAAAGGTGAAAAAGGTAGAGTCCAAAACTAATCTAACAGCCTTTAAAAATTCTTCCTTATTAATTTTGCAAGCATTGGCAATAAAGTGCCATTTCTTGGAGATACATTCAATGGCTAAATCTGTTGGAATGTTAGTAAATAAGGAAACAACGTCTAGCGATATTAGTGTCTGGTTATCATTAAGTACTTTGTTTTTAATCTTTTCAATTAATTGTAAACTATTTTTAATATGGCTGTGCGGTTTAGGAATGTTATCATTGATAATTTTGTGAAGAAAAACTGCTAGAGGATAGAGCGGGCTATCGATGGCAGATATAATAATTCTGTACTGATTACCCGGTTTGTGTATTTTTGGTAAGCTATAGGCTCTCGGCAATGTCCCACTTACTATTATAATATATTTTCATGATATTCAATTGTGGAGGGATTTTCTATAAGAAAAATTTATTCGTTTCTAATTCCTTTATTCTTCATAAATTTTGATCATTTTTATTTCTTTCAGTATTTTAATGATAAGATATGTTATTACCGAATATTATAACCGAAAAAATTTATATTAATATATCATATTAACTGCTACAAATAAACCAAAAATATTTACAATTTCTTACACGTCGCGATTCTATAGTTGATTTTCTGTTTCGAGGACAAAGCAGTTATCATTTTTATATCATTCCATGTTATAGCTACATCGTCTTATTTACAGCAATGTCTTTTACTGTGTACAAATCGGGCACATTACATGGAAGTATTAAAAACGGTGGAATTCTGCAATTCGAATAAAATGAACCATCTATCGCATCATAATATTACATGTTTTCGTGTGGCATACATTTGTCCAATACGTACATCTGCCAAACTAATCATGTATGACGCGCACACAGCCAAAGTACCACCCGTGGAATAATAAAAATATATAGCGCACTGTTTTGTATGTCCATTTAATGCATTAATTTGCGAATTAGCTACAATTTTTTCACTAATTTCCGTAAGATTCTCACTACAGTCACTGATACAGTCACTGTCATCAGACAACGTTTGATCTTCGTCCGATGATTCACCGCCCATTTCTTTGGGTTAGTTAGGGAATTTAGAATTGATATAGGTAAATAGTTTAAATTTTCGGCCGATAATCGACGCTTTGTAGAAAGATTTTTCTTTTTTTGATTTCGAGGATTAAGTTTTGGGTGTTTTGGGTTCTGTTTTTATTAGTGTCTATCCACACATAAATTTTTCTCCTGTTTTGGTAAGTGCGAATGTTATATCCTGCGTTGATAGTGAATATATGATTTGTAGAACGTTCTATTAGCATTCTATTAGCACATTCGTAGAGAATGTCGTAATAATTAACAGGTTGTATCGTATAACTATGCGTAATTGCAGATGTTGACTGTGCTACAGACTCTACGTTTTTTACATCTTTCTCTGCCAAAGTACGATCAATATGTAATTCAAGTTGAAAACCACTTTGGTCCGTTCAATATACTATTTTATATTTTCAATAAATCTATTACTGTCTACGTCTAAAGATTCCTTTGACATTAAAGATTTTTTTGTTATAAATTTGGTAATTTTTCTGGATACAATTTGATGCGCGAGCTCAAATCTAACCCATTCGTGTGCTTTGAAACCTATAATATAAGTTTTCTTGTCGTTGCGCTTGCAAAGCCCATCATGTGATATCGATATCATGGATAATTGCTCTTTTACGAACGGCTTCGGTAAATTTGCCTAATGTGTATGCTGAAATTTGTCTCAACTTTTCCTTTCTGCTACCACCTACATTAATTTGCCCATCGTCGCAATTGTCTTGTTGATATTACTTTTTGAAATCTTGATTTCACAGAATTTATTGTTCTTGGCTTTAACTCATCACTTCTCCAATATTCAAATGCTGTTCTTTTATATTCGCCTGAAATATTATCGACGTCACAAAGCATTTCTTTTACATGGCATGGAAATTTTTTTCTTTATTTATAAGTTTTACTTCTTCTGCTTCTGGTACGTCAAATGAATTAAAAAAATCTAATGAATCTTTCTCTTCGATTTCACATCAGTCTTTGTATATTTTTTTTAATATATCTTCCAATTTTTACTCCGTTATAAGTTTCTCTCTGACGTAGTAGGACTTTCTGGGAAGTCCAAAGCACTAATAATATTGCAGATAGCAGTATTATTACATTTCGTGGATTAAACCGCATTATTTTCTAAAAATTATTAAATATTAAATATTATTTGTATTTCTAATATAATATTATCTATTAAATATTATTTGTATTTCTAATATAATAATTATTAAAGTAGAGAGAGAGAGAGAGAGAGAGAGAGAGAAGTTCTTTATTGCCTGTTTTATAATAAATATCTTTTGGTTCTTCTTGAAGGAAAATCGTTGCACAAGAGAAAAGAACAATCTTGCACAATATACAAATGACATCTTACTATTTGCAAATATTTTAAAAATATTATAACAATTAGTAAACTGTTTTATCAAATTTTAAACAGTTAAATGAAACGTATACAGCTAACTATTTCAATTTAAAGAAACTATAAAATAAAAATTGTACAAGAATAAACAACATAAAAATTTAAAAAATAGACACTTATGAAGCCTTACTCATAACTGATAGTACTTATTGATCGATACTACTAGTTGTAACAAACTGTTGCTGTAAACTAGCTATAACAAACGATTTACGATTTTATATTATATTTATATGTATGCCGTTCGGGGAATGTGACCCGTTCTTAGATGAGCCAGGTGCGGACTTAGACCTGGCCTTGGAGGTTCCCTCCAGTCTGCTTTCTCTGGATTTGGCCAGATCTTTGGCCATAGCAACTGTCCTGGACGGTTGTTTCCTGTCCTCGTCTCTAGAGGACCCTGCGTCGCTCCTACCCCCTCGCACTCGAAGGGGGGAAGTCCCTCCTTCCGTCTCCTTATGGTCACTCGAAGGCATCTGACCCCCCTCGCGCCCCTCGCAGGCGCATTGATGCGCCCCTGCGGAGCAGACGCCTGACATGCCGACGATAACATGCTGATTAAATAATAATTTATAATAATAATAATAATAAACTTGTAGTATTCAATTTTTTATTCAAATTTTTTTACAATTTTCAATTCCAATCTTCCGGTTCATATTTTTTTTCGCCGAATAATATACGTAAATCTAGTACATCTTCGTCCCCATTTCAAACCGTTGAATTTGCTTCATGCTCAATACGACAATAATAGCGTACCCACTTCCTTTCTATGAAATTTAGAAATCCTTTGGATATCAAGACGATATAAGCACTATAATGAAATAACATATAGGTGTTAAGCATATTGCGCAATACAAATTATATATTCGTTTTACCTTTTTTTCACCGGAATCTCAGCGATAAGACGTGCTTTATATTGACTTTGCACACCGCCTGACGGTCGATTCACATCCACTAAAAAGAAAAAAAAAAAGAAAAAAACCAATATTACAATATGCACAATCACACACATATAACACTTACACCATCGTCAGGAAACGATATTTCAATAATATTTGTTCGGTCATCTTGCTAGGCTTGCTAGAGCCTTACTGACCCGAAGAAGGATCAGAGTTATCTCAAGACTTATAGTAGGAATAATATCAAAGTAAGGCCAAGAAATTCTACCGGTGCCTGTTGTCTTTTTCTTATCGTTATTATCTTTTATAATTAAATATTTTGTTTTCATTCCTGAATTTCTTATCTATTGCATCCGCCTCATTGACGACCTCAGAGCAGGCGAGATCACCCGCTGAATTTAAGCATATTATTAAGCGGAGGAAAAGAAACTAACCAGGATTTCCTTAGTAGCGGCGAGCGAACAGGAATGAGCCCAGCACCGAATCCCGCGGTTCCGCCGCAGGGAAATGTGGTGTTTGGGAGGGTCCGCTTATCCCGAGGCGTCGCGTCGCGTCCAAGTCCATCTTGAATGGGGCCACTTACCCGCAGAGGGTGCCAGGCCCGTAGCGACCGGTGCGCGTCTCGGGAGGATCTCTCCTTAGAGTCGGG